>JAQJVL010002405.1:0-100081 GCA_035578905.1 Stictocephala bisonia | reverse complement strand
GTTTGTAGCGGAAATTTCTCGTTAGTTGAACGTAAATATTGTTTTATTTTTGTAGGTGGTCTGAACATGGTTTTTATTCTACGTTTATTTAAAACTCTGCTTATTTTGTCTGTAATCCCTTTGACATGTGGTAAAATAGCGTAGTTTTTTCTTCCTCCTTGTTGTTGTTCTATGGGCACTCTTAATTTTCCTTGTCTGTTGATAGCCTTATTAATTTCAAATTTCCTGTAGCTATTGCATTTAAGAATTTCCAATAAATTCAAATTTTCTGCTTTAATTTGTTCTGAGTCTGAAATGTGAATGCGCGATTGGCCAAGGAATTTATAACTGTAGCCTTCTGTAGAGGATGATGATGATGATGAGACTCCGCATGTAGGTAAAGACCCGTGTGCGTTTTATTCCTGTATACAGTGTGACCTAAGTTTCCGTCCGGTTTCCTAATTACTAAAACATCGAGAAAAAGTAAATTCCTGTCTTCTTCAATTTCCATTCTAAACTGAATTTTAGGATTGATAGAATTTATGTATTGATGAAATTGATCCAGAGCGTGTCTTAAATTAGGCTAATTAACAAATGTACCGTAGATGGGGGTAACTAAAGCCTACGGGGAAACTAAAGCCAATAGAACAGGTAATTTTTGGACAGTGATAGTGGCAACACTGTTTGGACTAAAGAGCTGACGTTGTGTTTTTCTAATAGGAGCTTACACATGCTTTCCAAGTACCTATCTGGATTATTAAAAATTATCAAGGTAAGTGTACAGAAAAAATATATATTTAGCCTAAACATTTTATCAAAAAATTATCTTGCTTAACTTTTGCTCTGCACAACTCCTTTTTTATCTTAAATTCTCATAGCTATCAACAAACGTAACCTTAATTTATGTTCCATCACATTTATAAAGGTTATAACCTATAACTTGATTCTTTCTTTTGTTGTGATTTTTTTTGTTCAGTGATACACAACATGGGGTAACTAAAGCCACATAATAAAGGTGGCTTTTGTTACCCCGTACTGTTTGTGTCATACTATAATAAGTTTAAATTCTTAAGTAAAACATTTTTCTCTCTTTACCTAAAAAGAAGCTTTCAAATTCTGACTTAAGTGATGATACTGATGACCAGTATTATTTAAGAGATTCTGATTCAGATATGGATCCAGAAACATTTAGTGACCTGGAATCGGAGATAGATCTACAAATAGAAGAAGCGGCTTATGAAAACCCCACAAAAAAAGGAGTCTCTAAAGAAGAACTTAAACCTGATGTTTACGTCATTGTTGAGCTCATCTTCAATAAGAACACAAAAAAAGAAACGACCAAACAGTTCTATGGAGTCGTTCTTAGAACTTGTTTTGAGAAGAACAAAGTTACAGTGAAGTTTTTTAGAAGAAGCTCCAAATCAAAGGGAAATGACTATATATTTCCAATTGTTGATGATGAAATGGACATTCAGTTAACAGATGTAATTTCAATTGTGCAACCATCCAAAGTAAACAGAGGACATTATACTTTCCCTTATGAACTAAAGCAATGAACTTTAACAGGCCTAGTTTAAAGAGTATGTTTTGTTTGTTATTTTGTTAAATAGTAAAGCTTTTTTCTTGTCAGTAGTGGTTCTTTATTGTTACATTTGCTTGATTTATGGTTTTAGTTACCATAGCACTTTCTAACTAAAGCCAAACATTGATTTTTAATATATGGCTTTTGTTACCCCGTTTTCAGGGGTAACTAAATCCACCATGTTTTTATTTTTTTATTTAAAAAATATTAATTTCTGTCAATTTATGAATATATATCTTTAATATATGACCACAGACCCAAGTTTTGCAGTATTTCTTTAACTTCTAAATTAAAGGGTCTGACTTGGGCAGAAGTTCTAATTTCGAAATCGGCTTTAGTTACCCCAATCTACGGTATCATCCATAAAACGTAAAAAATAACTCAGGTTTTAGATCTGCAGTCCAGAGTTTTACTTTCGAAGTTTTCCATGAATAGGTTAGCTATAACCGGTGATAGTGGTGATCCCATAGGTGTCCCTTCTATCTGTTCATAAAAGCTGCCATTAAAATAAAAATGTGTAGAGCGAAGACACAATTCTGCAATGTTAGTTAAATCTTCTGGTAGCAAATGTTGTATTATTTTAACGATCTCATCTAGAGGAATCTTCGTAAAAAGCGAAACTACGTCGACGCTTACTAAAATGTCGGTAGGTTCAAGTTTTATGTGTCTTATTATACTTATGAAATGCCGAGAATCCTTTATATATGTTGAAGTTTTTCCAGCATCCTGATTCAGTTATTTTGAAATGTAACGAGCTACGTTGTAGGTCGGAGAGTAGATTGCTCTCACAATAGGTTTCATGGGTGTGTACACATAGTTAAAGTCCACAAAGAAGGCATACATATGTGGACATACCCATGAGACATATTGTGAGTGCAATCAACTCTCCGACCTACAAAGTAGCCCGTTACATTTCAAAATTACTGAGTAAGGATGCAGGAAAAACTTCAACATATATAAAGGATTTTACGAAGATTCCTCTAGATGAGATCGTTAAAACAATACAACATTTGCTACCAGAAGATTTAAATAACATTGCAGAATTGTGTCTTCACTCTACACATTTTTATTTTAATGGCAGCTTTTATGAACAGATAGAAGGGACACCTATGGGATCACCACTATACTATCACCGGTTATAGCTAACCTATTCAAGGAAACTTCGAAAGTAAAACTCTGGACTCTGCAGATCTAAAACCTAAGTTATTTTTACGTTTTGTGGATGATACATTTGTTATTTGGCCTCATGGAAGATACGCTCTGGATCAATTTCATCAATACATAAATTCTATCAATCCTAAAATTCAGTTTACAATGGAAATTGAAGAAGACAGGAATTTACTTTTTCTCGATGTTTTAGTAATTAGGAAACCGGATGGAAGCTTAGGTCAAACTGTATACAGGAATAAAACTCACATGGATCTTTACCTACATGTGGAGTCTCATCATCATCCTCTACAGAAGGCTAAAGTTCTAAATACCTTGGCCAATCGCGCATTCACATTTCAGACTCAGAACATATTAAAGCAGAAAATTTGAATTTGTTGAAAATTCTTAAATGCAATGGCTACAGGAAATTTGAAATTAATAAGGCTATCAACAGACAAGGAAAATTAAGAGTGCCCATAGAACAACAACAAGGAGGAAGAAAAAACTACGCCATTTTACCACATGTCAAAGGGATTACAGACAAAATAAGCAGAGTTTTAAATAAACGTAGTATAAAAACCATGTTCAGACCACCTACAAAAATAAAACAATATTTACGTTCAACTAACGAGAAATTTCCGCTACAAACCTCTGGTGTTTACCACATAAAATGTAGCTATGGCAGATGCTATGTGGAGGAAACTGGAAGATTGGTCTCAACTAGAATAAAAGAACACATTAGGTGCACTAAAAATCATGATATAGAACATTCTGCAATTGCCGATCATTCGTTTGAAACAAATCATGCAATAGAATTTGACAAAGTTAGCGTATTAGTAAATTCTGATAATAATTTCGAAAGGATAATCTTAGAAGCTATAGAAATAAGAAATCACACTGACAATTTTAATAAAGATAGTTGAATTGAGTTAAGTAATACGTGGAAACCAATTTGAAGCAAATTAAAAGTACATAACGGGGGGCCAGCAGTCACCACGCATCAAACGTAATCTAGAACATTCCAGAAGCGGCCGGAGCCAAGAAGGACTGGAATGGTATGGAAGTTACCAGAACACCCCCTCCACCACCAGGGGGGTATATAACCTACGAGCCCGGCCCGTCCCTGCCAGTCGAGTTCTGTGATACTGTTATCGTCTCGCCCCTGATGGCCTAAGGTAATGTGGCCGAAACATCAGCAATTTTTGTACATAGCCCAATGACGCGGTCGAACCCCGAAGATCTAGAAATTGTTAGTGATAGTGACGACTGTGGCAGCCTATCCATGAAGATGGGAAGTACTGTTTTACTGTTTACAAATATCAAAAAGTGAAGTCAATCGGACAATTTTAACTTATGTGATTTATCTAGAACGGAAACAAATTAGCCGTAGGACAGGAAGGAGCCAAGCGCTCAAGATATACAATGTTGCCATGTTGTGCTCCCCTCAGAGGTAAAGTTAGAACGGCTGGACAATAGCCCGACTGCGACTAGGTCACTAAATCTTTACGGAATTTATCGTTAGATGACTATTCAAATATAATGTTAAAGAAGGGAATTTGGCAGGAGAATACAATGATGTTGGGAGGCAGTGAGTGTAGCTCATTAAAGTACGCAAGCCGATTTATGTAAGACGTTTGTTTATTACAGTATGTCATTTTAGCTTCGTTACTCCTTAAAATCGCTTGCACTTATTTATGAAGCTTTGAATAAACTATGAAGGACGTCTGTTTTCACGATTCAGAATATACATAATACTTTTGTTACGTTCCAAGTTAATGTATAAACGAAGGCAGTTGTAGTAGCTCAAGATCTAATTACCAAATTAATTTTTAAATAAAATAGTCTTTCCTGTCTGAAAATAAAACAATTATACCTGGAGTAGTATTATGATTATTTGATTAATTAATAATTTAACTATTAGTTTTTTACTCATCAACTGAAAAAGTGTGCATTATTTATTTATGAAGTGTAAATAATGTAAAGTGTTTATTTGATAATGGTTAAGTGTAATATAAGATCGCACAATACAACCGATTTGATTGTAGGTGTAAAAGGAATACAATGAATACATTACATGGAATAAATGAATTCATTTCGTTTTAAGATTACTTCATTTGCAATACTACTGCATAAAAGCTACATTTATATATAACAAATTTTAGCTCAAAAAGGTAAATTTTATATAGTCATTTTACTACTGAAGCATTCAGAATCGGAGTCGTGGTCGGGGTTGTGTCGTACTCTTGGTCGGACTAGCCACGACCAGAATTGTCGGAGTTGTGGTTGTGGTCGGGCCAGTGCGTCTTAACCCCAAGTCTTTGCACACATACAAAACTAGCTTCGCCAGTCATAATATTGAGTTTGATTACATAATCGAAATGTGCAACAAGCTTTCAATTTACACTGTATCCAGTTTAGAACAACTGATGTTATGTATAATTTACTACTGAACTATTTTTAAAGTTTAGCCTACATAGTTAATACATAGGGCGGGTTTAACAGGGCCGCATTAGCTTCATGACACCCTTAGGCCGGCCGGGTTCCGCCGCCTCCTCCCCCCCCCCCCAACGTTACGTCTGTCTTCTACGTACAATTTTGGTAATATGAGACACGTAGAATAGAAACCATATTTGAATCTATTATCAAGCAAAAATATAAGTTTATTTAAAAAATGTATCTTTAGAACTACTATTTTAGAAATATTTTCTTTACACTTGTATCGAAATTTTTATTGTAGACCTTTTATCGGTAAAGTTTATATTTTCCCTTTTATCGAACTTCCATAGGAACAATTTACTTATTTTATTATTAAAACATTTGAATTATTTGAAATAGGTACATAATATGATTTATTGTCTATATTATCCTAAAATACTCAACTTCTTATAAAAATGATAAATTAAACATGTATAACAAACGATAAAAATTGTTGTGTAGTTGTATTTTTTACAATCCTTTTTTTTACATGACATCTAGTATCTAATGAATAGTAATAGGAAATAAGTCCTTCTTTATTTCTTGAGTCCCCATCCAAAATTACTACACGGCTTCACATCGTGTGGTGACTTTTTCTGTGGAGCTCATTTTCTATTGAAGTTAAAACGGATAAAATTTCATTCCATGACTCTCTAAGGCCTTGGCAAGCATTGTTCCTGGCCGACCACCGAGTAGTTGATACCTTTTTTAATGTTTTCCTTTATCGATCTCGACTATCAAACGTTCCTATCTTTTTGTTGAGCTTGTAAAAAAATATAGCTCTTGAAGGATCATAAAAAAATTACAAGCTTCACTACAAGACTGCCGCTGATAACCCAACTAAATTTAGTGAATGAGCTGCACATGGTATAAACATTGCCAAATGGGCAAGCTGCTTTATCTTAGCTTGCAAGCCATTAAAGAGTCCAGCTATATTCGAGGCATTGTCGTAAGACTGCCCTCGACAATCACTGATATTGATATTAAAACTATTTAATTCTGTTAGTACAGAATTAAATAGTTGAACATTTGTTCTGCTTTGTATCCAACGGAGAGGATAAATGTGAAAAATCGTTCACTTGGAGAACCATCAGATAGAACATATCTGAAAATAAGTGTTAGCTGGTCAATGTGAGATACATCAGGCGTAGAGTCAACTACAATGCTAAAACACTTGGCTTGTTTTAACTCCTCACATATTTTATTCTTCACTCTCACAGCCATTTCATCACATATAATAGATGATAAGTAATTTGTGTGACCGGAGCCAGGATATCTGTTTTGCCAAGAAAGGGTCAAATTCAGCGATTAATTCCAAAACCATCAAATAGTTTCCATTCCATTGAGAACCTATTATATTATTGTCCCCCGTGAGAGGCAGACCTCTTGAAGTAAGAGACCTACTCTTACTTCAAGAGTAGTAATTGTTGGTTAAACAACAACAACAACAGCAACTACTCCGGTTAAAATATTGCGCCAGTAAATGTTTTCGTCATCAAGTTGTGCCAACAGTCTTGAATATATCCTATTGAAAGCAATGCTTCTTGCTTTTAAATCAATGATTGACCATACACACGCCCAGCCGCCAACCAACCAGTGATCTCAGATTGAGAACCGTGAGACCAGGACGTCTGACACTGGTATACAAGTATTATCAAACTGGGAGTGCGGCTGGACTCCAGATAGCTAAATGGTGATTAGGCACACTCCCAGTTGATAATACAAATACTATAGTATGGTTGATATACCACACGCCGACACTGCATTAGGTTTAATAAATGAAATATATATTTATGATAACCCCAGTAGCAAGTGATTGCTATGGTGTTTTGCAGCTTATCATAGTACTGTATTGATGTTTATATTTTCGGGGTTTTCTATTCACATTTTACATTTATAAATATATTTTTATATCAATGTTACATGGAAATTTGCCGCCCCTGGATATTTGCCGCCCTAGGCCACGGCCTACTCGGCCTTATTGGAAATACGGCCCTGCGGTTTAAAAAACATAGTTAATTTTACATTCTAATGCAAATACAGTTTCATGAGACAGTTTCACTTTTAATACGACTGTAATAACAAATAATGTTCATTGAATTCTCGTTCACTCGTACGTGCGACATCTGTTTGTGGCTAGACATTCACGACTCCGTTCCTCCCTCACTGTTTGATGTACGTTGCAAAGTTGTGTTTACCAATACACATTTATGGTCTCTTTGGATTTCACCAACTGACGTCAGTGGAGCCTACAGAAACAAGAAGACTAGCCGCTCTTGTGGGTCCCGTGAATTTGGATTTCCTGTTCAGGTTTCACAGCGTCAACGGTTTCCCTTCCTCTCTATCTCTCTCCAGCAAACGCTGAAGTGGCTAATAGCTGAGCTAATAGTGCGCAACACAGGTGCCCACCCATACATGTACAGTGGTATTGACCCACCCTCCCACCCATACACGTACAGTGGTATTGACCCACCTTCCCACCCATACACGTACAGTAGTATCAGAAGAAGTAGAGGTCAATCAATACCACTGTATGTGTATGGGTGGGCGGGTGGGTCAATACCATTGTACGTGTATGGTGGGCGTACTATGTTATATATTATTATATTGGTTATATACATATATAACATACATGATAGATACATACATGATAGTATACATGATAGATAATAACAATGTACGTGTATGGGTGGGTGTTTCAAAACTCTCGCTCCACACGTTAATATCCACGGTCAATACCTCTGTACGTGTATGGGAGGGTGGGTTAATGCCATTGTACGTGTATGGGTGGGTCAATACCACTGTATGTGTATGGGTCTACGGATGGGTTAATACCATTGTACGTGTATCGGTGGGCGGGTGGGTTCCCAAAAAAACTGATTCAAAAAAAAATCAAAGCATGACAGTTTACTCATAAAATAAAAAGCGTTTGAATACAATTAAACAGATAGTTTTAATCTGTTAAGATTATCGTCTGTTAACAGATATAGGTAGGGTAGGTGGACTGTTAGTGTATGTGAGGGAAGGTGGGTGGACTGTTAGTTTATGTGAGGGAAGGTGGGTGGACTGTTAGTTAATGTGAGGGAAGGTGGGTGGACTGTTAGTTTATGTGAGGTAGGGTAGGTGGATTGTTAGTTTATGTGAGGGAAGGTGGGTTGACTGTTAGTTTATGTGAGGTAGGGTAGGTGGATTGTTAGTTTATGTGAGGGAAGGTGGCATAATTTATAAGGATCATCTGATCCTACCTATTTTTTGCGCTCGGTTTTTAGAGTTTTAATTGTTGCAATTTTTTTATTATTAATTGTATTAGTAGTGATATTTAATGTTGTGTTGATTTCACCCAATTATTGTTAAAATAACCAAGGGTTCTTTGTTTAAACATTGCTTACCCAAGCATAACCAAAAAACCATAATGGCTAAGCCAGTGTTTATTTTCCCTTCTCAATCCTTTGTTAACAAGCCTAAATCATGTGATTTTACGTCCAACGCTACAGAATCAAATGAAAACATTGATCAAGCTTTCTTATTAAGACCACCAAAAAGAAAAACAGTCAGCAACTGATCACAGGGTTCAGAGATTGGACCTCTTATGTACTTGTGGTACACCAACAAGCCTCTCTCTCTCTCCCTCTCTCTCTCTCTCCCTCCCTCCCCTCTCTCTCTCACGGACGCACACACTCACTCACTCTCTCTATGCTGATGATGCTATGTTCCAAGCGTCTTCAGTGAACATCCGTCAGGCCTGCATCTATCTTCAGAGACAGCTCGACCTCCTTTCTCCGTGGCTTCAGAAGTGGAGGACCAAAGTTAATCCTAAAAAGTGCGAGGCCACTGTTTCACGAGGAAATGCTATGGGGGTGTGGTGAGACACAGACTGACCTTGAACGGTGAAGTCATCCCATGGCGCAAGAGAGCCAAATACCTGGATATCACACTGGATAGGATACTATCTTTCCACGGACATGTATTTTTCAAGCTGTCAGGGCTACAACTTGGGAGCTTGGTCCATTTATTCGAGGGACTTCTCCTCTGACTGTATCTACGAAATTGCTCCTGTACACATACATCATCAGACCCAGTCTTCTCTACGGAGCTTCTCTGGTGGGAGACGCTCTAGTCTCCCACCAACAATAAGAAGCTGGAGAGTTTCCAGGTAGCCATCCAGCGACGGGTTACGGACTCGCCTTGGTTCCCGAAACTGGCTCATCACGGTACAAAAAGGCCTTCCGACTGTTGGTGACTTCGTGGCGAGGAAGATGCATGATGTAGCAGAGCAGTCTGAGTGGGACCACATCAGGTTGTTGGCCACCAGTATAGGACATCCACAGATAACTAGAATCTAAATTTTCCGATAACAACCGCGTCAAGGTATTATCTACAATATTTACAAGATGACCAGACGTGTCATCATACTGTGATGGGCACTGAGGATGCCACATCACAGTATGGGCGAAAGGTCTGGTCCGTCCTCAGCGGCCTACCCGCCCAAAAGCTTTATGCATTTGTAATCGTCTTCTGCCATCACTATTAATTGGTACCAAACACTGAGGCAACAATTCTAATACCTAAATTCAATCACACTCCTAGTTTGTGAATTAAATAAAACTTTTGTAATATGAGTTATTATATATTCTTACATATGAGACGCCGACTCAACGTTGTTGGTATTTTAAGGCGAATATGAATGGTTATATGAGTGTAGGATGAGTGAAGTCTGGTTACTAACTGAGTTCAACTGTTCCTCAGTAAGGGCAATTTATTGATAGCACAACAGCCAAGGCAACTAAGAGACCTACAGCTGGAATCCGAACCACGTAGTGCTAGTCTGATTTTCAGCTAATTGACAAGCCTGATGCTCAGTTATCTCCCCCACACAATATCCACACAATGATTACCACCCAACATGGACACCCCAGACTTCTCTATAGTGTCCACGCCGATAGCAACCACTAAGGGTGCGTTTATGTTGGAGCTGCGACTAGAGATGAGAGCAGCGATGCGAGCAGCGATGCAAGCTGTGATTATTTCTCTGCTCTCATACAGTGTTTATGTTGGAGCTGAGACAGTAGCGCTGTGTCAAGAGGTTGAAAATGAGTGATTCTGAAGAAGAAAGTTTAGTTTTATCCTCAAGTGCTGTAAATTATTATTTACTAGAATGTAGACAGCGTAATTACAGCGTTCACCCCATCAATGCTGCTAGAAATGAGTTTGGAGAGTACCAACATCTGTACAGGGATTTACGACAACATCCGGACAAATTCGCAGAATATATGCGAATGCAAATCGTAACCTTCCACTATATATCACTAAGCATATCTCAGTCTCTGGAAAAGAAGTGGATGAATTGCCATGGGAGACCAATATCTGTAGAGGAACGATTAATGCTAACATTGAGGTAAGAACTGTTTGTATTATTGTCAAAATTAAATACAATTTGTCATGTATGTAAGAAACTGAAATGTATTACCTTTAAAAAAACTTTACAAATTTAGTAATGTATTGGCTTCTTCAGTCAAAAGAATATTAGTTCCAGCATTATTATAGTACGACCTTGCCGTAGGTTGCTGTTGGATACAGGCTTCAGTGGATGGTGCATTGTATTGCCAAGATTCAGTTACTTGAGTAAAAGTAGTCGGTTTAGACTTAATGGCGTCTTGGGTTATTTTCATGACTTTCATGCGATAATCCAATTTCTGTTCAGGCGTATAATTTTTCACATGTGGTAGTAAGCTTTTAAAAAAGCACAGGTCTTCATCATCATCTGGTAGTTTTTGTTTTTTCTCTTGCAAAAACTGGAGTTTCTCTTTCTCTATTTGTACAAGTGCATTGCCTATATCCAATTTAGATTTTCGCTTTTTAACCAAACCAGTGTTATATGTAGAATTAGATGCAATGCTGCTTACTGTTTGTTCTGGGGATGCCACATTAAACTGTTCTGAAGGCTCATCCGCATTTAACTCTTGTGTATCGTCATCATCATTTGAGTCTTCTAGAGTGGGTTCAGGATTTGTCTTGCCAAGGTTTCCACTCATCGGTCTTGCCTGGAATTGATCCTTTAAAAAAAGGAGACTTTTAAAATATTTCCATTCCCCAGTGTAGTCAGTTAAGTCCTGAGCAGCACCAGATTTGGGTTTTGGAATAGATGCTAAGATATTCCTGAACTTGTCACGTAAAGTCTTCCATTTTTTTCGAACTGCATTTGCTGAAAAAAAGTATAATGTTAGGATAGTAGTTATGATCTTTGACAAAGAATTACTAACCATTATAAGCAACACGTAGGCTACCATAGGGACTTACAACAATACGCATGGGTATATTACATTAGGAAGTCATACGAGATATTTCTATTTCAGATATTTATCAACTGGACAGTCATTCAGGAGTTTGGCATTTTCCTTTCGTATGGGAGTTACAACTGTATCAAAGATCATCGCTGAAGTGGTACAAGTCATATGGGAAGTACTGCAACCTCAACACATGAAAATACCTGATGAAAATGATTTCAAAAGAATTGCTGACGATTTTTACAAACTTTGGAATTTCCCTAACTGCATGGGCACAATAGACGGAAAACATGTGAAGATATTTTGCCCTGAACATTCAGTTTCTATGTATTTTAACTATAGAAAACATTTTTCAATAGTTTTACAAGGACTTGTTGATGCTAATTATAAATTCACGTGCATTGATGTAGGTAATTATGGGAAACAGAGTGATGGTGGTATATTCAGATCCTCTGGTTTGTTTTTTAAGTTGTCAACCGGAGAACTTAAAATTCCTAATGATAAGGCTTTACCAAATTCTAATATAACCGTACCTTACGTTATGATTGGGGATGAAGCTTATCCACTGCTACCACATTTGATGAAACCTTTTAGCAGAGACAACTTCTTACAGGCTGACGAATCATGTTACAATTACAGACTATCAAGAGCTCGACGGACAGTGGAATGCGCGTTTGGTATTCTGTTTGCCAAGTGGAGATTATTGGCAACATCTATTCAAACTTCTGTTGAATTGGCTGACCATATTGTAAAATGTATTTGCTTATTGCATAATGTAATAATAGACCGAGAGGGAATGCAACATAATCTGCAAGAAGTCAAACATGTTCCACCAATATCTGTAAGAAACCGAACTTCCACAGGCAGACCTGATGAAAGAGCAAAGAAAATTCGTAATCTGTACAAACTTTACTTTTGCAAAAATCCATTGTAAGTAAATGCAATGACAGAGCTATGAATACTCCCGATCTATGTACTTTGCAACAATCAAGTTACAGTTGTCAAGAAATAAATGGTTTACTTACGTTTTGTGTTTAATTCCTGTGCCACCTCAAGCCATAGCTTATCCAAAACGAACCTGTTGTGGTGGTTTTTGTCCGATTTATCCCATAACGCAGGTCTTGTAAATATTTCCGACACTAAACTTTCAATATCCATCTTTGCACGACCAACAACACTAGCTGAGAAAAAGGACTGAAGCATTGTCACAGCTACTATCGCTGGTCGGGACTCAAGAGCGATTTGAAGCGCAGCTCCAAAGTAAACAGACCCATTGAAATACACGCACTAATTGTCTACGCTCTGATAGCATCGCTGCTCTTATTGCTAGTCGCAGCTCCAACATAAACGCACCCTAAGCGGACGCCATGTCGGTATTAAGAGGACTGAGCATCCAATCTATCGCCTACGATCTCCCAAACACTTTGTCCCCAAGTAGCTGAGTTACAGCACTGCACCACCAGTTGCGCCAAGACAACTATGTCTTATTTTTAGATGGGTATCATGCATATTGTAACTAATAAATCTATGAACCAATTTTAAGACATTTAGGTGTATTTATATGTAACTTTTGGTATTAATTATAAGTCAATAATGATTACCAACTAGGCATATATTATATATTTAGCATTAAAAAAAATTTATAACAGTTATAGCTGTTTAGTATATATAAATTAAGTATTGGCTTACATTCGGTTACATTAGTACTTCTTTCTTGCCCTTAATGACATATAATGCCTTTATAATCACGAAAAATAGATAAATCAGGTGGTATAACATTTTCTCTTTTCCAAAACAGATAATATTTTACTATCATCAGATAGCCCAGTTCATAGTGAGTTAAGTGAAACATGAAAGTTAGTATAATTTTACTATACACAGGGTGATCAACTCAAGGTGGCCACATTTATTGGAATCTCAAAAAGTACTAATTTTACAACAAACTTTAAATGGGGAACTTAACCTTATTTTTTATCTTCATTATAATCACTTGGCCATTTTCAAATTTTAAAATTCTTTGCCATTTTCCAATTAGTTGACAACTTTAAAATGACTTAAAGTAACCCTTATTTTGCATGATGGATTTAGGTTTTACAAGTGATTCTAAGAATGTTGTATTTCTAGTATTATTTTTATATACTTAATGTTTCTACACTAGGAATGCTGAAAGTTTCAGAAATCCTTATTTCAACAATCTATTAAGAGTTGAGCCCAAATAACATTCCTAGTGATTGAAAAAAAGAAAACACAACATAATAACTAATTAAACTAATGGAAACAATACTACCATTACCATTTACACTTTTTTGTTTTTCCATAATAAAATAACCTTAAAAATAAAATTTTATTTATTTTATAGAAGCCAATTACAATTCAATAAGCAATTTAACTATATTTCCTCGAGCCAATAGTTGTTTTGAAAATTTTTAGTTAGTTAGTGTGAGATCATTTTTCAAAATGTTTAACGTTTCTTTAGTTGTAATATAAAAAAGAAAACGAAGCAAAAGAAATACACTATTTAGATCTAACAATCACAAATATTGGAAATAAACACTCTTTCACCATTTTTAGAAAATTAACCCAGTCACCTACTTATTCCACATAATTCTAACCACCTATGGAAGTACAAACTGTCTAGTTTCAGATCAATGATAAACAGAATGTTAAATATCCCACTGAAAAAATCTGATTATGAAGAAGAATAACAATAAAATACTTAGCTTTGATAAATGGTTACAACCTGACAATTGTTGACAAAATTATAAAAAGAATAAAAGGAAACAAAAATAAGAAAATGAAAAGAAAAAAAATTATCAGTGTTCCTTATAATACAAAAATTAATAAGGCTATTAGAAAAACTTTTCAACACAGTAAATATACACTCAGTTATAAAACAAGGAAAAATACTTTTACTTTAATTAACAAACTATCTAACAAAGAAAATAAAAATAATAAATATGAAAAATCTGGAATATATAAAATACAATTCTCAGAATGCAATTTTTTTTTACATAGGACAAACCCGAAGAACATTTAATTTACGTTACAAAAAACACATACAAGTCATAAGAAACAACAACGCAACATCAATTAAATCCAACTTTACTGAACATATTCTCCAGTCAAAAATATTCACAGTTACCAAAATATCAATGAAAATGTTACAATTTTAGTATATGAGAAGAAAGGAGAAAAAATTAATTCCAAAGAAAATTTACACATATACATAAACACCATAGAACATATTAAATACACAAATTAACATGAAAAAATAAGAGAAATTAAAAAACATAAGAATCAAAAGTGAAATTCAACCATTGATTTTATACACAAATAAATTTCCCATCCAATTTTAAATTTTGAGTTTCAAAATATCTGCTATTTTTGTGGTCAATTGTGGAGCGCTACTGTAGTCCCATGTAAATGTAATGCAGTTTAAACCAAATGTGGTTGCGGGCCACACAAACTATAATATGATTATAATGAACATAAAAATAAGATTAAGTTCCCCATTTAAAGTTTGTTGTAAAATTTGTACTTTTTGAGAATCCAATAACTGTGACACTACGAATAGAAGGTCTATGCTATTACCATTGACCTTCTATTATACCAGACAGACCCATCATACGGGCTGAGCTGGTATAATAGGTCTATGGTAATAGCATAGACCTTCTATTATACCAGACAGTCCCATCATAAGGGCTTAGCTGGTTGTAGTTCTGGTTCAACGTGTCGGCTAGTTGTCAGGGCCCTCACCAGACTATGCTGGTGTTGGCTGTCTCTCCCGCCTCACGCCACTACTCACCCTCCTAAGGAAAGACCTCAGGCCACCACGTCACTCAACCACTCCTTCCTAGCTCTTGTCGTTGGCGAACTCGTGAGAGACTAGCCCTGCCTCTGCCCATACTCAGCACAGAACACTAGTTTGGCTGGTTGACCAGAGTTCAAAGACACATATTGAGTTGTGGTGGGGGAAACGGAGTTTGGTTGAACAGCGAGAGAGAGAGAGAGAGCTTCTACCTGGTTAGCCAATCAGCTGTAGCAAAGCTGTCTGGCTTTCAGCTTATTGTTAATATTGATTTGCATATCAATTTGACCTACTGGACTTAAATTACTAGGCTATCTTAGTTTCTATGAATTTGAATTATAGTTAATTTATAGAACTAATGTCACAATTTATTACCAACAATGTTGTCAACAGCAAAAAAGTGTTGGAAAAATTACCCACCAGTAGTCGGTAAAGATCAAAGAGTGTTGTCAACACTTGTTGACTCTACTTTTTATAAAAATTTTTTGTAGAACTATTGTAATGAAATTCAACCTGCTCTGAATCCATAATGTTTTCCCTACTTTAACTGTAATCTTAATATTCAATTCCATTTATATTTTTTCTATAATGTACGTTGGTTGCGTCTTAATATGATTCCTCAGTAATTTTGAAAAAGGGTAAACCTTTTCTTGCTTCAGTATAAACCTATTATATCAAGGCTCTAACAAAATCCTCTGATATTCTTTCATTATTCCAAAATAGACAAAAGTAATCTATTAAGACAATTGTATTCCATTGGTCTTAGAGACTTTATAATATCTGATATTATTTCATCAAGTCCTGGTAAATTTCCATTTTTCATATTTTTCAAGGCCTCCTCTAGGTCTTCATAAATAAGCGTATATTATAACATTTTAAGATTGTCAGCCTTTAATGTTTGGGTGTGCCTTTAACATCTTAAAAAGTGTTGCTGCTTATTTTAAACACTGCTGCACATTTTGCTAGTTTATTAATATGTAAGGATGTAATTTCTATGATAACTAAATTTTGTTAGTAGTAAGTTAAATTTGACCACCTCAAGCTTAGAGTATAATTTTATTTAAGAGTACTGATAAAATCACTTGTGAATTTTCATCTTTATATATATATATATACAGTTTAACTTAAATGAGTGTTAAGAATGGTGTGACTGATGAAAGCTTGATGTTATCTAATCAGAAAAAGACATAATCTTGATCACACACATGCGGTGGTAATGGCTGACCTACCCACCCATACATGTATAACGTACATTGTTGCATTATTTCAAGCCATAAGTTGTGTGGTTTCTACTTCTGACAATGATGGAAAGCCTTTTAATTATCAATGTATCCAGTTTAAATTCTCCATTAATAAACATTTTTGAAAAATAATTGAAACAAACTACTTATGATTACAAACTTTATTTTGTATTTAAAACTATTCTACAATTTATTATTTACAAGAAAAGGGATATACTTGGGTGCCAAGACAGTGAGATTATTGATTTGCCCTGACAATGAATCGCCAAGTATCTGAAACAGAAAAAAGATCAGGTTTAAAAATATATTCGTTCTTTTCAGTATTGTTGATACAATGAGTAAAAAATGATAACGGTTGTTATGAACATTTATTTATGAATAGAGTGGAATAATTAACACTAAAAATCTTGTATAGGCCTATGTATAAATCAAACTTTTGTATGCTTGTGTATACAAAACACGAACATTATTGAATAGATTCACTTGACATTTTTACACAACATTACATAAATATAAGTGTTTTTAATCATTTAGTTCCTAAAATTGTTGGAACAGAGCATTTCTTGACTTACCTATATTTCACAAATGAAAATAAATGTCAGTGCAGAAAAAGGGCTACAGTGAGCAGCTGATTTACTTGCAAATTTTATTCAAATCATATCCTGTGAGTTTATTACTGTGACCAGATGATTGTTTATTTATGAAAACAACTATAAGTTACTTTATTTCAGAAAAACAGTATCGATGGGATGGAAAATGAATGTACTTTTCTGCTTACATTCATAGGAGTCAGGGGTGCATGTGTTCAATTTAATTCTTATGGTGTCATGTGCCAGTTTTAAATCCAGCACACAATCAGCTGAATGATAACAAAAGGACAATATCAGCTAGCTGACTACTGAAGTCAGAAAGAATTATGCGAAAGGTTTATAAGAGGTTATATCAAATCTTATATCGATCTTATATATTATATCGAAAGGTTTATAGCTAAACATATTTCCTTCGAGCAGTTATTAATTCCATCTTATAAACGATTGGCAGGGAGGTAGGGATGAATTAGGGGTTAATAATATGTTTAATGTCCACCGCATTCTTGTATTCAAGTTTGCCGATTTGTTACATCTATTACTAATTTTATTTAACTTAAAGCAATTGCCAATCAATAAATAGGTCCAATAATTAGAGCTAAGAACTACTTATAGAGCATTATTAATTTTGCCTTTTAAGGACAAGAATCAAAAACTATCTCTGAATGATTCACCCTTACCTAGTTTCCCTTAGTGCCAAACATAAAAAAAAAAAAAAATTAATACAGAACATTTATATAGAACTTTTCTATGTGAGAATTACTTTTTGTTTATGAATATTTTGTTAGCAGTGCTTTATTTAATCAATGCCAATTTAAGTGTGTAAGCATTAACCATACTGTTAACTGCATGTTAATAGAAATTGAAAATAAAATAATTTTGTTTTGATTGCTGGAATAAATAACAATATACTAAATGTATGCAATTATTTAAATGCCTTTACATATATCAAATAGCATTAAATACCCAAAATTTCTTGATCAAAAAAATATTTGTAAGTTTTTTTTTTAAAATAGGCATTTTTTAATTTTTGAAATGATTGAAGTCCTTGTAGAAAACCATCGTGTTAGTGAAAATCTTAAGAATGCAGTGTAAAATAAAAAAGTGGAGCTAAGACAAGAGAGGAGAAAATTGTAAAAATTATATACATGAGATACTGTAACTAAAGGATAATGTATATTGTAATATTCCATGAAAGACTGAAATTATTTTTATAAAGCTGCATACAACGTATGTTTTTTAATGCCATATAGCAACATTAGCAAGAACTTACACAGCTTATTCTAGAATCATTGCAAAATGAGTCTTTAAAAAATCTTCAATCACTACAGCTCAGTACTACCCTGGATAGTATTGACGGTTCATACAGGTGTTAACCAATATCAAATATTCTTCTTTTTCTTCTTTGCATAAATTTATTGATGTGAACCATTTTTTCAAATAATTTCATTGTTTCTTTTAGAGGAACATTTGGATGTAGAGAAGAAACATCAAAAGAAATCAGTATTTCATCTTCTTGTATTTCTAAATCTTTTATACAGTTTATAAATTCATATCGATTTTTGATGGCTAAAGATGGAAAAGGATCTAGTTGTTGTAGTTTTTGTGTTAACCATTTTGATAGGTTGTAGTTTGGAGCATTTATTGAATTTACAATGGGACGCATATTTTTTCCTGGTTTATGAATTTTAGGTAAGCAGTATAGTCGTAGGATGGAAGGATTAGAAATATGTAAATGTTTAATTAGATCTGGATTTATAAACGTTTTACAGTGTTTTAAAGAATTAATTTTACATGAAATAAATGTTGGTAAAGGGTTTTTATTGATGACTGTGTAAGGACCAGAATTTAACATGTTCGTTACTCTACTAAAATAATCTGTTTTGTTCAATATAACAAAAGCATTACTTTTATCAGCTTTTAGATAGAATACGTCTTTGGATCTTAATGACAATATTGTGTTATGATTTTGTTTTTCCAATTGGTTGTTTTCTTTTGTTTGTTTCATGTTTACTATGGTAGATTCGATATCTATTCTAATGAAATTTTTCTTATTTTCATTCAAAAATTGAATATTTGACTCCACATCAATTACAACATTTTCAATGTCATTTTTGCATTTTAAATTATAATTTAGTCCTTTATTTGGAAGGTTCATTTCTTGATCTGTATTTTTTATTGGTGATTTTGTAAAAATTTATTAACAACCTGTTAGGATTGTTTATGATTTTTGTTGGTTTTTTTTTTTATTTGCTTGCACATTAAAACTCCAGATGAATGTGATTTTTTACATCTAGGATTTGGAAGAATGAAACGCAAACGTAATAATTTGGATGTAATAATCAAAAGTAATCTCTACATTCAAAAGAATAAAACTTAATCAATTACATATTATAAAACTGTGTGTATCCCTTAAATGTCACAACTGATGGACTAACTTGGAAGTTTTATTCTTTATGGTCCAGTCATTAATGATAAAGTACCTTATTATTGTACAATTAAACAAATATATTTTCTTGAAAATTTCAATTAAGGGAGTATTTATCACCTTCTTCAAAATCTACCCTATGCCGAAGCAGGCTTTTACCTTAGAAGAGAAAGCCACACTATTGGGGAAAAAATATTTTTTAACCAAAATGAACCCAGAAATCGATAATTGACCGATTCTAAGCAATTTTAGATGTATATATATATTTTTAAGTTGATATTTTTTGAAAAGCATGTTTCTAAACAGTTTTTCACTAAGTACTCAAAAATTTTTCATTTTGCAAAAAAATATTCAAAATAAAAAATGAGCTCTGCAAACCCAATACAAATTTCTTTTTTTGAATTATTTCTTCTTGAAGGGCAATTACTTTTCGAGAAACCCGAAATTTGAAACTTTCAACTTTATATTACTTTAAAATAGACAAATTTTTTGGAAAAAATCAAGAAAATTTTTTTATACTTAAAAAAATCAGTGAGCTTGAAATACCAATATAGTGCTGTGGTCCTAAATGTGTTTTTGCAGTATACTCTACACTCAAAAAGATAATTCTGCCTTCACCTTACTTAGAGAAATTTAATAGGGCGGACACTTATCAACTACCATTTGAAAAAAAAAAAATTGATACTCACTGTACAAGAATTTATAACAGAAGGGCTGGCCCTGGTTTTTTGCCAGGCCACGCTTCCTTGGCGTACTTTTTCTTCTTAGGTTCGATGGTGTTTGTAGTAGCAGCAGTGTCTGGTGCCAATTCAGGTTGTGGAAGGGAGGGTACAGAGGGAGCCATATCAACTTCAGGAGCTGGGTTGGGTAAAGCGAGACCAAGACGAGAGGCAAGTGCTGATGAGAACATGAGAGAAGTTGCTCCTCCACTTGTTGTGTGACCATCAGGGCCTGAAAATAAATACATAAATAGTAAAGCACTCAATATTTGCTTTAATTTACTATGTCAAACAAGTAAAGAGTCACTAAACCTATATGAACCTAAACATAACTAGTTAAATGGCCAGTTAACTTATGACCTCAATGGTGGTGGACACTACTGCCATCCTTATCCAGACTATATCTGGTGCTATGTACAGGTAAAAGATATGAGTTGAATATTATGTTTATCACTTAAGGTACAAATGTATTAATGCCATTATCGCAAATACTGTGAAATTTTGCTTAAGATTAAACGTCAATACATCACATGTGTATTTTATTCTTAAAAAGTAAAACTAGAAAAATTATCAATGTTAAATAGACATTTTTGTTTTTATGTGATTTAAAAAAATTAGGGTACAGGTAATTATATATTTTTAAGAAGTTTGTCCAATTTTATTTGAAAAAAAATTGCCTTGTGTGAAATGGTGGACACAACAAATGACTCTAGATAAATGTAAAAGTACTATGAAGTACTTAACAAGGTAGGGGTCATTTATGTCTGATTATTTAAAAGATTTTTCAATCGTTAAAAGAGTTTTAGTTCAGAACAATGTTTACCTGGTAAATCGTGGTACAGCTGACTCATGAGAGACGATGGATGTAAATGTTTCATCAAATTTGTTTTGTGTTCTTCAGGTTGTGTCAAACCACTTGTTATTCCAACACCACTTTCTAACCTCTGTCTCTGTAAAAATAACATTTTTCAAGACTTAATTGACAGGTTTTAGTTTTGTAGGCATAAATAAGTCTTTAAGTAAAGACATAAATAAAGTTTTTAAAAACATTTTTATGTTCTTTATATTTATTCATGGAAAAAGCTTTAGTTTATTTTGTATAAAGTTTGTATGCCTTTCTAGATACTGTTAATTAACATAATCGTTAGTTATGTTTGATTTTGTGCCACAAAGTAAAATAATGATTGGGATTTATTTAAAACAAATCACGTAGCTCACCCTTTTTACGTAAATTTCAAATTTAACATAAAACGGAATTATTGTAATTTAATAGACAAAGAGAGTTATTGTTAAATATGAGAATTAATTTTCTGTGCTTGATTGACAACCGGTTCAAATAAACAGTATATTGAATAAATATAATATATATAAATAAATATTGATGGTCATCTGTTTATGTTTGCTGATGATACCGCGATTTTGGTTGAAGGAGAAAATTGGGAAGTGGTAAGGAGAAAAGCTGAAATTGGTTTATCTGTGGTGAAGAAGTCTTTATCTATGGTTCGATCAAAGTCTTTTAACTCTTAAGATATCTAAAACTAAATTTATGCAGATCTCTCTATAAAGCCTTCATCAGATTTTGACACAATTTCTTTACAACTTTAAACTTGTGGACGTTGTTTAACTGTTACTTGTTCTTGTAACTACATCAAAAGAGTTGATTGATACAAATATTTAAGTGTTGTTTTTTATCAAAAAATGAAATGGAGTCAGCATGTAATTCTTCTAATATAAAATGTGCAAATTGATTAACATTTTTAGACAACTTAACGAAATTCTGAACTGAAACAAGCCTATTTTGCATATTGTCTCAATCATTGTTTCTAGGTGGGATTCTTGCGTGGGGAGGAGCATATAGATCAATATTAGAACGGAACCACTAAATAAATACTGTACAAAAATCTATAATCAAGGCTGCATTAGGAAAAGTTCGAAGGTTTCCTTCAGAATTCCTTTTTATTGTCATTTTTAATTCCTAGAGTCATTTTCTATTAGACAGTTGTACATAAAATCTCTACTCATTTACATTTTCAAAAACTCAAATGATATGTTCAAACCACTGGAACACAGATATTTCACTCAAGCTATTGAACTTATGGGTATTAGAACCGGCAGACTAACTAGGATTTATTCAAAATCTACTTCGTATTGCATTTTACAAATTCTCTTTCAGAACTTACCCCCTGATATTCAAAATTTAAAAAATTTTAAATTTATTTTATTTCAACATAAGGTCACTGAGTGGTTAGCGGCCATTGGGAGAGAGATGACAGAGCACGTCATTGTGTCCGGGAGCAGATAAGATAACGTGCCATTGTCAATCGGCCAGGCAGGTCCCTTGCTTCAGCGCTCGTTCTTTTTATTTTTTTCTTCAATATATTGAAAATAGGGCCCTTTACACGTACGTTTTTTTGCGAGTGATTAAGTGTGCAGAATTGCTCGTGGGAAAGCACACTGGTTCAAGTACAGCGTGATGCGTTTTCAGCTCAAGTTGCAAGTTTTACAAACACACATTCTTTCACGTGTGAATCCCCAACTCACTTTTATTAGAAAGGAAAGAATGTGCGTCTAAAGGCGATTTGTACGTGATTAAACACGCGAAAGTGGAATGTGTTGGAGCATGTGTCATGCCTGGCATGCTTCCGCTCACACTCCGATGTCTTTACATGTATGTTCTTTCATGCAAGATTGTTCATTCACACGCGAAAGAACGTATGTGTAAAGGGCCCTAATCAACACGTCCAACACAATCCCGACCTCAAGCCTAAACTTAAAATCTTTTCATTTTCCATGATAGTAAACTTGTATTTTTTCCTTTATTTTTTTTTCATTAATGACAGTTATATTATTTTACGTATTAAACTCATGCCCACACACAGGCTTAGGCCCATGTGGGTTTATTACATTACACTAATAATAATATTTCTGTATTAATATTATTAGTGTAATTTATTATGGAAATAAATTATATTCATTCATTCAAATGATTGACCAGCTGTTGAAATTTAACCCTTTTAGAACTGCTTTTTGGGGTGACTACTTTTTTTAGATATGTGATTTGAGACCCTAGCCTACTGAAAAAGATTACAGCAAATTAAGGGATTTTGGAAGCATTTACAAAACATTGTATTATTACTAAAAATAGGATTATTACCAAGTTTTTGATATTGTTTTTAAGGTTTATAAATGGGCAATCAGAAACTAATGAAATATTACCATTTTTTATATATACAATTTACATTTGAGATATATTTATAAAAAAAGCAACATTTTTATTTTTGACACATTATAGCAAAATAACTAAAAATATTTTAAGTGTTGGAAACCTCTTATTTCCATTTCAAATACAGTCCTTTAGCTTAGTACCGAATTTTATCACATTTAGCTGAGAAATAAAGAAAACAATTGTAAATATGTAAAGTTTCACTTTATACTTATGCTTAATATATTATGTACTATTATTACAAATGAAAATTACAGTAGAACTTCGATTAACCGTCACTCGTTTATCCGTCAGTCTCTGTTAACCGTCAGGGGTAAAATTTAAAATAGCGATTTTAAATACTAAGCCGCGAAGCAACTGCGCGAATACACACAAATGTCCATTGCCGTCCGGTAGCGACTGCACGTCTATTGCCGCCCGGTAGACGTCCCCATATTGTCCCCATATTGCAAGCTCATGGGATGATCTCACGGTATCAAATCTGAAGAATGGTTGGAATAAATTGTGGCCTGAACCTACTGCCAATGTTCCTGAAGAAACTCAAGCGTCAGTGTGGATGAAATTGTTGAACTGTGCAATAGTGGGAGGCAAAATTAAAATCTAACAGCAGATGAAATTACAGACTGGTTGGAATGTGATCAATTGGATGGTGGCTTTGAAATGCTGAATGATGAAGACATTATTTCTAGAGTGACTCATGACGAAGAAGAAACAAATGAAGACGATGATGAAGACTTAAGTCAGGAGCCAAAATATACAACAAGCCACTCAGAAGTAGAAACAATGCTGACAAAATGTATAGATTGGTTCGAGCTGCAAGAGGAACTAATGCCACTCAGTTTCTACTTCTCCGCAAGATTCATAGCATATTCGCTCAAAAAGCTAGAGCTTCTAAAAAACATAAGAAGATGACTGACTTTTTTAAAGCTTAGGCCAATTTTTACATACAGGTGCTGTATTGTAAAATTGTTAACAGTACTGCATACATTAATTACAAATTTTGACAAAGTATAAAAATATATGTTGTACTGTATATTTTTTGTAATACATACTATAGGCCATACTGTATTATTTTTTGTGCAATACAAACTTCTTTATTATTCATTGTAAATGTTTTAATTTATATTCCTTTTTCCACCTTAAAATATAGTTTTTTTAATGAGTTTACTACATAAAACGTACCATTGGTCATTTTAAAGACGATTTTCTGTTATCCGTCTATTCTATTATCCGTCACCGTCCCGGTCCCGACAGTGACGGTTAAAAGAAGTTCTACTGTAAATTAAACGTGCTATAAAATTATTAGGTCTACTAAATTCTCCCAAAAGGTGAAATTTTGTATTTTATATTTTGAATATATGTCAAAGACGCTTATTTACACTATTTAAAATTTTTAGTGGTGTATTCTATTCCAATCCATATTTGTTCTCACACAATGAAAATAGTTAAATTATTATACTACATAAAATAAGATATAAAACAACACAACTATTTACAAACAACAAAAACTGTTCAACTAATAACATAAACACAATCATAATAACCAAAACACACAATATATAAACAAACAACTCCTTCACTAGCCTGACGCCTGAACTGAGATGGGCAGGGGAACAGCTGGCTTGAAAACAGCTGATAAATAAACTTTATATTATCAAATATTCTCAACAGTCTGGACTGCCAAAGAGTATGAAATAATAAGTTCAACTCTTCTAGATTCTGTTTTTTTGCAAAAATAGTGCAACATATGGGCAGTTATTTTGTGAAATTACTGATTTCCGGTGCAATTACGGGCAGGCAGGAGAACTCCAGCTCCACTGGTTTCGTACGTCTGTGCGTGGGCAGCATATCGCCTGCATCATCTTTTTCGCAACTTATGTGCGAGCGACGATTCGCCCGCTTTGTCCTAAAAGGGTTAAGGTGGTGCAAGTTTAAAAAAATCAATAAAATGTTGTATGCAACTACCATATATACTCGAATCTAAGCCGCACGCGAATCTAAGCCGCACCCCTTGTTTTTGATTGAAAATTAGGTAAAAAAGGCCACACTTGAATCTAAGCCGCACCCAGTTTACCGGGCAATATTATCCAGGAAAAACGGCAATCTAGCGATCACAAAATGAGCTCTATTAATTGACGAAAGTCATGTAAAGTGTATTTACAAATGAAGTATTGGTATAAGTTACTTAGTTACATGATGTATTTAAATAAAAACTAGTAATAAACTTGTTTTATTTATACCCATTTGTCCCAAAACTAGTTTTACACAAGAGTATTCCATAATTCATAGGCAAAGTATCTACCCAGTAAAGCGACTGGATACGGCAAGTGTTAACTGGACACTGAGGCTAAACTGCTTCAAGAAGGAAAGGAAGTGAGAGAGACCGATACAGTCCTACACTGTGTTTAACAATCACCTGTTCATGTGCTCTACCCACAGAAGCTTCTCTGTAGAGCCACAAACCTTATCTTGTACAGAACAAGCTCATGTAGGACAAAGAACAAGATGACAAGTGGAAGAAAACAAATACCGCTAAGCCCCGCCCCTCCTATCCCTGATTGGTGACCTCATTTTGACGTCACCCATTTCTATTGCAAAACAAACCACTTCCCCTTCCCACCCTTCTACATTTCTCCCCACTGTCTTTCAAGCCAATTATTCTCATCTTTTGGATAGTGCTGCCAACCAAAATCTAAAAATTACCCTTTTGGCTATCTACCTATTGTTATTTTATGATAGAGACATTGGTTTTTAGCTTCAAATCTTAAAACCATATCAAAAGAATAACTTATCATTACTGTAATTATATTTTTACCGGCTAAACATGAATATTGTTGTCTTAGAAAATACCCTCTAACTCTAAAATTACCCTCAAAAAGGGCAAACAATTATTTGAGGTTGGCAAGCTACTACAGCCGGCAAATGACAGATGAAAGGAGAAACAAATAAAAACTCAAAACAAAAGTCACTGTTGTTGTTTGGTTTATTGTGAACTAGCCTATTGCTATGCTGACTTAACCTAATTGAAATTATTTAGTCAAAGTATTATTTAATTAGTAAGTAGTGATTAGTGAAAGTGTTACCGTATTTAGTTAGTAAGTAGTGAATGTAGTGAACACCAAACTATGGCTAGTCAAAGATGCCATTACATGGCTTCTTTCAAAAGGAAAGTAATTAGTTATGCAGACGAAAATGGAAACAGAGCAGCAATGCGCCAATTTGGAGTAGATGAGACTAATGTTAGACGTTGGAAGAAAGACAGATTGAAAATTTTCAAAATGAAAAGTACGAAGAAAGCTATGACAGGCCCCAAACGCGGAAGGTATGTTGAAATGGAAAACCAAGTTCTTGAATATGTGAAAGAACAACGTAACAAAGGCCTAGGTGTTACGTATAGCATGATCAGGCTGAAGGCCAATAAAACAGCAAGAGAACTGAACATTCCCAGGACATCATTCAAGGCTTCTGAAGGTTGGTGTGTTAGATTTTTAAGAAGAAATGGCCTAAGTCTGAGAAGGAGGACTCACATTGCCTCGAAACTGCCGAACGATTTTGAAGATAAGCTCGTTGAATTTCAGAGGTATGTTATCAACCTAAGACGGAGCAAAAACTTTCTACCAGGTCAAATGGGAAATTGCGACCAAACCCCAGTGTTTTTTGACATGCCAATGAACTACACAGTTGATAAAAAAGGTGCCAAAAGTGTAAGTTTGAAAACCTGTGGTTATGAAAAGATGAGAATCACTGTTGTTATCCTGTACAGCTGATGGCAAGAAATTGCCGCCTATGATAATTTTCAAAAGGAAGCGCATGCCAAAAAATGTCATCTTTCCCCAAGGAGTTGAAATTAGAGTACAGGAAAAGGGATGGATGACAGAAGAATTAATGATGGACTGGTTTAGATGCATTTGGATGAAGAGACCCGGGGCCAATTTGAACCTCAACAATTTTCTTGTTCTTGACGCATTCCGTGGCCATTTGACGGATGATTTAAAAGATCAAATGAAGCGCCATAAATGCTGCCAAGTTGTCATACCAGGAGGTATGACAAGCATACTGCAACCACTGGATGTGTGTCTCAACAAACCCTTCAAGGACAAAATCAGAAAACTGTACTGCGAGTGGTTGGAGAACAACCTTGACAATGTGACTAGAACGGGAAAAGTCAAGAAAGCTCCTCTCGTTGAAATTACCAATTGGGTTTTAAGAGCCTGGAATAGCATCCCAGAAGAGATGGTACGCAAGTCATTCAAAAAGTGCTCCATCTCAAACTCCTTAGATGGGTCGGAAGATAATCTGCTGTACGAAGACGACGATGACGCAGATGAAGATTATTCTCCAAGCCAAGATGAATCCAGTTCTTCATCAGGAACAGAGTCAGACACAGACGGTAATGACAAGGATCCTGCAAGTAGTAGTGAGGAAGGTCAACCGTCAGAACCAGTAGCCTCAACATCTGGAGTAGCCTCAACATCTGGCATCAAACGTCCACTGCAATGCTTCACAGGATTTGTGATGGACTCTGACAGTGACTAAGCGGGTTTAATTGTAAGTTACCTAAGTTACTTAAGTGGGTTTAATTGTAAGTTACCTAAGTTACTTAAGCGGGTTTAATTGTAGGTTATCAAAGTTACTTAGATGCAATTTGAGATCTTTAGGCTATTATTCATTGAATGTTACTTTATTATTGCCCATGTTCCTGTGTTAATTAGTATTTCATGATGTTTTACTTTTCTCAATAAATCAAATCAAAAGATCTTTATTCAATATTGCTTTTGAGAAGCTTGCTAATCTTGCAAGTACATCCATACATGAATAGTGTCTTAAAAACCCCTTTTTCCCAAAAACAGTATAAAATTGTTCAATTATTAGGCCTACATTATAAATTTACTGCTCTTTAACTAGTTCATCTTTCCTTCGGGTGTTATAATTGTGATTTTTTTTATATTCTCAAGATGGTTTGTTATTTAAATAATTCATGATTGATTTAAAACTGAAATGCATCTAATAGTTTATAGAAATTTCATTAATTAGTTTATCAGTTGAAATATTACCTAATCTGTGCCAGACATTACTAAAAATGTTGCTCATTACTAAACTATTATTATAGCCTATTCCTATGTACAATTATGAACATTTTGTTTAATATTGTCAGTTTTAATATTATTTTAGTCATTGTTATTGATGTACCCTTTGTTTTTATTTGTTCAAATAAAATAAAATTGTTGTGATTTCACACGTGTTTCATTGTTAGTGAGCCGGTAGTTCACAGCTGTTGGAACTAGTGAGTGAGTCAAAACTCAAAAGTATTGAAGACGCATATTTTGTCCTAGAAGGACAGAGGTTGAAAGGAGAAGACAGGATAACAGAATGTTATGAAAGGAAGTGGGAAAGAGAATGCGTCCCTCACCTAGCACAAAAACTGAGTTATCGCAATGTTGCTTCCTCCCATCAATCTCCCTTCCCCTCCCCCCTGCAAACCTGTTTGAAGCCTCTCCCCATCACACACCCCCTTCCCCTCCCCTCCGTGATCCTTATCTCACCACTGCACCTGACTGACCGACTGTATAAATTAACTAGTGACTGTGCAGCTGTCTGAGAAAACACTGCATAGACCCTCCATTTCACAGCCCAAAAGTTTAAATAATTGGTTTTTTGCCCTCAGAAATGCTTTTAGCACCACTTGGCATTTCAACTCTAATTGGGCGAATGTAAGCCGCACGCGAATCTAAGCCGCACCCTTGTTTTTGCGGTCAAATTGCGGTCAAAATAGTGCGGCTTAGATTTGAGTATATACGGTATTTATCTCTCTAAATCTTCTAACTATGTAAAGAGTTTTTGTTTTCATTTTCTTTCGCTTATTTTCGTACTTAGAGGCTACTTAATGTGTCATTTTAACCAACCTTGAAGTAAGTTTATCTTGGAAACTGTTTGGCTTTACAAAACCAAACTTTAAAACTCAATACAACAATTAAATACAACCAACCTACATATTTTATTTAACTAAAAATAATTTGTTATTTTTAAACTTTATACCAATATTTGTAATACGTTAATTGCAAGCAACTTGTGTGGGCGATTAGTCAAGGCCACAACAATGATTTAAATTTTGGACTGGGCCTTGTTATGTTATCGGCGTCCGGCTCTTCTTCCTCGCCGACACGCAGTCTACTTTTGCCCGAGGGAGGAGTGAGGTGATGCTGAGCGTTCATGGTTCCTACCATTGGATAGTGGGTCGCAATTTCAGTTATTGCATCCCTCAGCTTTCCCGGGATCTTAAATAGGCAAGTAGCCTAATTTAATTATGTTGTTAAAAATTTAACTTATGTGTTTCAGTATATCAAAATGTTATTATAATAAATAATTAGCCTACTTGCTTATTACTTCTAAATAATCAGCCTACTTGCTTATTACTTCTACCCTTTGAGTCCTGAAAACCTGCAGTTATCCATATGGTATAACTTGATTTATTTATATTTGTTAAAAACTAATGTAAATATATGCCGAATAGAAAACTATATCTATTTGTTTGAACAAATTTACACTTTATTTTGCAATATTTAAATTATAAGGAAGTTAATTTGTTCAGACATTGAATTCAGATGAATACAGCAAGATTGAGGGAGGATGTAAAAGCCAAATTATATAAAAATAATGGTAATAAACCATTAGTTTATGTAGATAAATCTTCTCCTTATGACCTATGACTATTTATAGAAGCTGATATTGAAAAACTAATGGGAAACGAGGTTCATCTAAGTTGAGATCAATGAAAGGGCTAATTAGAGATTTTTCCTGTGCTCAAACCAATAGGACAAGTACGTAACTGAGAGAGTGACAAAATGTCTTTACATGTACAGCTTGAAGCACTGCAAACGTTCTTGATATTTTGGTAGTATGAAAGGAAGTATGGTATTCAGTAAAATGGATCTTTTAAATGCTTGGTTATAATTGAAATTGAAGATGACAACAAGCAGTATCTAACCATAAATCCTCACTATATGTATTTTTCAACATAACTAACTTAACTTAAGAATAAATACTGTTTTATTTTGCTTATTTGTACAGTGGTATTGACCCACCCATTCACCCTTACACGTACAGTAGTATTGACCCATCCATCCACCTATACACGTGCAGTGATATTAAAGCACCCGACCACTCATACACGTTCTTGATATTGACCCATTCCCTCACCCATACACGTAAAAAGGTATTGACCCACCTGCCCACCCATACACGCACAGTGGTACACCCATCCACTCACCCATACACGTTCAGTGATATTGTACGTTTGGTAGTCATAATTTTGAAAATATATAATCAATCACATTTCTACATTGTGTGGCTGAAAAATGTACAATTTTATTAAGCATGTATAGAAGGCACTGATTATGGTGTTTATTTAGGGGTACAAATCTCTAATAAGGACATCAGCAAACTTACCTTAGAAGACAAGTTCACTAACACCAGAGTAGAAGTAACATAAAAAATAAATGTTCAATACTACTGGCATTTTCTTCAGGTGAGAAGAGACAAAGAGAGAGAGAGACTGACATGGCTTCCACTATTGCTGGGTAGGTGGCTGTCAGTGGCATTGAAAATTTGTGAGATCATGTGTTTCTTTTGCGTATTTTACTACTACTCTGGTGTTAGTGAACTTGTCTTCTAAGGTAAGTTTGCTGATGTCCTATCTCTCCAATGTACTAATTCCTTGCCTAGTGCCCTTTAACCTAACCTAAAATCTCTAATAAGGCAATCTATGGTATAAAATAATGCTGTACTTAACAAGATTAAGAGGTTTCAGGGAAGAATCAATGACTCCTACAATAAATATATATATATGTCCATGTGAACTGGAAAGTGAAGTTTTTATTTAAAGTTATGTAAAAAGAGAACAATTGCAAGTCCAATTCAATAACACTATTTATTCCTCTATTATTGTCTTATCTAAGAATAGATACACTTCTATCAATGGAAACCAATTCCTACTTGGCTTGAATAGTAGATGTAGGGAAGTGTTATGGAAACATTACATTACATCCATTACTACGTTATAACTGTCTGAATGAGGCAAATCCAGTGCTTACTGTAGTTTTAATTACTATACAAATTAAATCTATAATATTTCTTATTATTACATATTAGTTTGCCTACCTTGGTGGGAATTACAGTGGTATGAATCAGATTACGGAACCGGCCTACTGAAGGATCTATATCTTCGGGGTTAATTATTTCTTCATCCTCATTGAAAGTGACACCCCGCTTTTTCCGCTTCCTATTTCTTGGTGCTGACTCCCCATCTTCTCCAATTCCCAGCATAGAAATTCTTCGATTGTGAGCAGTATTAAACTCTGTTAAGTTCTGTAACAGACAAGGCTTTTCACAATTCCTTTATCAAATATGTGCAACTAGAACAAAATATTAGAAATAAGTTTTCTTTAGACTCTATTTTTATAAACTATTGCAAATAACAGTGATTGCAAATAATATTCTAAGGTTGTTTTAATTATTTATATTTTATTTAAACTTCCTATATATTACGTCAAAATAATTGTTCTATTTCAGCTGATAAAAGTACAAGTTTTCATTCATGATTGAAAAGTGATTGTGAAATGAAAATCAAGTACGGTCATGCAGGTTGTCCAGCTTAGTTGTTCAGGTTAGTGGATGGGATAATTTCTTTGAAAAACAACTGGGGCCTAATGCAAGACAACGATAAAAAAATTATAAGTATACAAACTTCATTTCAAAGCCATTTTTCCTGTTCTGACATTTTACTATTGTGGGGAGGGTGGAGGAATCACATTCATGTGGGCTATTTGATGTATTTAGAATGGGGTAAGACATGTCAAGTTGATGCTACAGCCTCACATCAGACATAAAAACTATAGCTAAGTAACCTCCATTTACATTACCAGTACAGTGTTGGTCAAGTGAAGAATATTTTTCAAGTGTTTGATATAACTTATCTTTTCCTGTTTTTGCAAGATAAGTACCAAAACTTGTTAGTTTAGATTAATATTTAATGTAGCTCTGTTCATAAAATTCTTTCATTTAGGATTCACGCTATCATTAGGGTAGTAAGTTAGTGGACAGCAGGGTATTTGCACACAATCGTTCAGGTGCGTGGTATTCCGCCTCTTGACATGCGTGGAATTCTGATGACTTTTTATGGCAAATACAACTTTAAAAATAGTGTATATCTTTTTTAATTTTGTATGACGAGACCTTATGAGAGAATATTCAAAAAGCGAAGTACATTGAAGAACAGAACATAAAACATTTAATGCTATATAATCAGGTGGGAAATTAGAGAAATAGCAATAACTTTTGGGATTCACGAGGCTACTTAAAGGAAGGGATATCAGGAAATTCAAAATGTCCAAAGAGAAGAAGAAATTTTTTTTTTACGTTGAACAAGAGAAGGGACTATAAGAACATATCATAACCATAGCAAAACTATTTTATGTAGTCTCATGCATTAAGCTTCGTAAAATTGCTTTTGAGTATTAGAGGCTAATAATAACATCATGAATTAGGCCTCTTGCTAGCCTAGTGGTTAGCACGTCCGCTTCATATGCAGATGGTCACGGGTTCAAATCCCGGGAGGTCCACTTTGAAATTTGCTGATGGGTTGCAGATGGTCACGGGTTCAAATCCCGGGAGGTCCACTTTGAAATTTGCTGATGGGTTGCAGATGGTCACTGGTTCAAATCCCGGGAGGTCCACTTTGAAATTTGCTGATGGGTTTGGACCGTTGTCCCTTAACAACGTATATGTAAACAAAGTAAAATGCCTCTAGCGTAGATAGAATGAAAAAAAAAGAAGAATGATTTTGATAAATCAGCTACATTAACTGGAAAATATTGGCTAAGACTGATTTTAAAAAGAAATTCCGAGATTAGCCTATAGAAACCTGAGGCGACTAGTCTAAACAGAATCCAAGTGTTTAGTCAAGAAGAGGTTGAGAACTATTTTTAAAACCTTAACCAAGTATTTGAAAAGTACAATTCCAAAGAAATCAGAATATTCAATGTCGATGAGACAGGGATAAATTCTGTCAAAAAACCAGATTGAATTATGGCCCCTAAAAGAGTAAAATAAATCGAAAGTGCTAATCCTGAGAAAGAGGGAAAAATGTTAAGAGTTATATGCTGCTTCAATGCATCTGGTACACATATTTCGCCGATTTTCATATATCCTATAAAAAAAATGTCGCCACTTTTGAGTAACTTGAAAGTTATAAATGTAACGTTTGTCTTTGAAGGGATTTTTCTGGCTCAAGTTTATGTAAATAGTGGTTTTTAAAGTTAATAATTGTTTTGAATTATTAAATTTATCATCAAAGTATATATTTTATGAATACTATACATAATTCAATTTTGCGTTTGATTACCCCTGTTTCAAATCAATCAAATCAAATCATCTTTATTTTGTTCTGTACATACATACAAAAATAGTGACATCAAATCATTCATAATAATTTCCATCAAATCAATTTAAAACCATAGACAACATAAAGTATACAGAAAGTTCATGAGCATGCATATTTTCAAAATCTATGAAAATTTAGCATATGTACACGATTGCCGAATTTTATGCAAGATCTTTTGTGTTACAAATATTAAAAAAAAAAGTAATAAAACACTATTGGAAGGAAAGACTGACAGGATGTTGAAATTTATTTTAAACTTTATTCTTACTTAGCTAGAAGAGAAGAATTCGTCCAGGGAATAGTAATCTTTCTTCAAAAGATACTTTTTTAAAAGTCCTCTAAAATTACTTTTGTGAATTTGTTTTTTATATCGAATGGTAAATGGTTCAAGAACTTTGCGCCCATATGATACAATTTTGTTGTGAAAAAACTCAGAATTTGTTTGTGTTGGGTTATGTTAATTTTGTTTCTGGTGTTGTATGAATGATAATTTCCACGTAGGTCAAATTCGTGAGACTGGTTTCTTACACAACTAACACAATCTAGTATGTGTTGGTCATATACAGTAAAAATGTATAGTTTTGAAAAATATTCTTTTACTGACTCAAGGATCTTTAAATTAAGTAGTATTCTTATTGCCTTCTTTTGAAATCTTAATATTTTGTCAAGGTTTTTTTTGATGTACCTCCAAAAATTGCTAAACCATAAAAAATATGAGAATGAACATGGGCATAGTAGATAGATTTTAATACCTCTATGTTACACAAGAATGACATTCTTCTTAGAATGTACAACCCTGGACATTTTTTTTTTTTTTTATGTTTTCTACATGAAAATCCCAACTAAGTTTACTATCAATTTCGAGACCTAAAAATTTTGTTTGTTCAACCCTTAAAATATTATTTGGTTCTATTGAAATAGTTATGTCTGGGATTTATCTAATTTGTGTTGTTCAAAAAGTCATGAAGTTTTTTTGTTTTAGTATTTAAGAATAAATTGTTACTGAGAAAATAGTTGTGAAACTCTTGTAATTGTTCTTTACACATTAATTCAAGATTCTGGTAATTTTTAGCAGAAATAATTAAGTTCATCTGCATACAAGACCAGTTGGCTTTGATTACCACTTTTTAATAATGAAGCCATCCCTTGTATATAACATAAAAATAATAGGGGTCCAAGAATTGAGCCTTGAGAACCACCGTACGTGAATGGGCGGGCGGGTAGGTCAGTACCACCATACGTGTATGGTGGGCGGGTGGGTCAATACCACAGTACTTGTATGGGAGGGGTGGTGGGTCAATACCACTTAATGTGTATGGGTGGGCGGGTGAGCTGGGTGGGTTCATACATAGTGGCCTGTAATTATGGGCAGGTATTTTAGGGGTTTAGAAATTCTTGAAATAGTTTCATAATCTTACTTCAAAACTGGTGGGATATGCTAGAAAACATAGATCAATTCCAATGACCATTGAACCGGAGACTAAGGGTATTATACTGGATGAGTTACACATGTTACGGATAATTTTACATAAATCAAGGAAAGTGGTAATGATATCAAATTATTAGATTTATGTACAAGATAACCATACGTTTTGTCATCGCTGTGCTGTGGCATCCTCAGTGGAAATACTGGTTATGAATTGTTATCTTGTAAATAATGTATATAGCTCTTAAACGCGGTTTTAAATGATATATTTAATGCTTTTGAACAATCATCATATTTCAAACTTGTTAAACATAACTCAAAGAATTGAGTCATGTTTAACTGTCAGGGTCTTTGATTTAGACTTAATTACTCGATTCTTTGTCATAGCCGTTATCTTAACATACTGGGTCCTCTTTGACAGATAGGACATAATTCACTTTAATGCAGATCTGAGATACCCAATATTTTTAGTTTCTTAAGGAGTATTTCATGGGATATGGTGTCAAATGCTTTTGACATATCCATAAAAACCCCAACTATTTTGTCACCTTTATCAATTATACTATTTGAAAATTTCAACAATGCAGTAGATGTTGATTTGTTGAAAGAAAATATACCAATGAGACCTATAGGAAGTTCCATAGGATCACCTACTTATAGTTTAGCCAAGTTTATATCTAAACAACTAAGTGAAGTTATAGGAAAAACTGAGTCATTTGTTAGAGATTCTAGACATTTTATCAGCCAACAGACATTGTAAGCTATTGACATACTTGTAAATTTTGATGTACAGTCATTTTTCACCAAGGTCCCAGTGCCCGAAACAATTGAAATAATCAAGGAAATCCTTTAAGACGATTTAGCGGAGCTAGCTGAACTATGCCTCACATCCACTTATTTTTTCTTCAATGGGAAGTTCTATGAACAAATTGAAGGGGCAGCTACGGGATTACCTTTATCACCAGTTGCAGCTAATCTCTATATAAATATTTAAAAGGAAGGCACTTGAAATGTCTGATTTGGAACCAAAGGCATGGTATCGATATATAGATGTTTGGGCTGTGTGGCCACATGGTAGAGAGATATTGGATGATTTTCTGCACCATATTACAAATATTGCTCTAATATAAAGTTCATAATGGAAATTGAGAATAACGGAAGTCTGCCTTTTCTTAACGCTTAACTGTGAGAAGAAGAGATGGACGAATAGGCCACTCTGCATACCGGAAACTAGGGGTGTGTGAGTACTCGAAAATTCAAGTATTTGATCGAGTATTTTACTTCTCGAACTTGGCTCGAAGCTCCTAAAACTACTCGAAGTTTGATCGAGTAGTTGTATTTCACGAAATATCAGATTTACATCTTAATTTAGTTTTAAGAGTTAACAGTTTTATAAGTTAACAATAAAAAATGTTTGTGATTTATTTTACCCTTAATCATACGTTATCAGTTTGGTACGCGTAATTATGAACCAAACAATATGCCTAAGAATCGGTAGTACACGACGACAGTCAAATGAACTAGTCGACCTAGTGAACGAGTTCGTTCATTATGATTTGAACTAGTTCAGTTCAAAGTGATCAACAGAGCTGGGAATGTAGCGATCACACATGTTCGTTGCCAAGTCTATTAGTCACTTGTAAACTAACCTAAAATAGTGTGAATAAAACAGAAGTGCTGGTTAGTGTCTTTATGACCCAAGAAAGGGGACGAGAGATCCGGTTCAAGATCCTCAAAACACCTGTTACCATTACAAATCTAATAGTCTGTGCACCATGGAAATCATGCATATTTTCGTTCATACCAATAATACCATTCAATCAAAAGGGTCACGAGAACGGATCACTTTACATCCCAAGAATCACACTTCTCATCTTTTGTATGATGAGAAGTTCATACAAAAGTTCATCTCGGTTGTAGTATACGTATGTGCAAGGAACCGTTCAGCTCCTTTTCGGAACTGAAATTATCATATATTTTTCGCTAGTCGATTGAGGTCTATTTTGGTTTTTAATCTGAGCAGGGAATCGTTCAATGATTTGACGTAAGAAAATACTGTATCATATCATATAAAATATGGTAATGGCGTTCTAGCAGCGTGTGACACAACATTATTGATTTATTTTCTGTCAAATAAAAAATAGATTTATATCTGTGGCGAACGTCTATTAATTATAATTCTGAAAACGCCTTAGATCGCCAAAACTGTGTGTAATATTTGCGCATACGATATTTTTTCCTGTCAAATTGTTTTACGTTCTTATCAATTCTATTACAAGTTTTCACCTTAAAATGTGAAATAAAACGGTTTTCTGACTAGGTTAGACAATAACAGAGTTGGAGTGTAAAAGGTGGTAAAGTACGATAATTTTGATTCATAAATTCACTGAACGGTCCCCTGTTCACATTGACGTCGATGTAAACTGTAAAACAATCACGAATCAACCAAAGTGAGGGAGAAACATGTTGGAAGACTTTTTCTAAACAAAATATGACAAATTTAGATATTCAGAAAATTATTTTTACTGAACCGAAGCCTTATTAAACGTCTCGTTTTTTATTCATAAGTTTATAGTTTAGCTGCCCAAAATCTTCACTGTATCACTAGTTGACACTTAGCTGATATTTCAAACTGCATCTCGTCGCCAATATCGGGTAGACCTATTATATTAGCCGACTACGTCTATGGTTTTCATTCGATTACACCATGTTTTAATGAATTCCTTGTTATGACATAGTTATTTATCTGTTGTTCAGTGTAGCCTCATGTATCGAGGTAGTTTTAAATTGTAATTTAAAAACTAATTCATCCTAAGTTTATTTAACTTAATAATTATTTAAAATTTTAATAAAAAATTAATCCTAAGATTAATTTAAATTAATCCTAAAATAAATTTAAAATTTATTTTTAGTAAACCTGCTTAGTTATTATCATCAATTGACTGAACCACAGTCTTTGTCATCCAGATTTTCAAATTTGATTATATAATTCAGAGCTTATTTCCGGTTAGTTGTAACCTCCTCAACTACACAGAACTACACAGAATACAGATCCACTCTTCTTGGCGTGTACAGAATCAATTTTTTGTTGAGAGGCAATTCTCAAAGCAAATGACCGCATTTGGCGATACTGCCTAAATTTTAGCATCAGTTTGGTTGGATGCAACTTTTGCCAACAAGCTTCACTACGTTTTCGCGGTTCACTTTGAACTGAACCACCAGATAAACATATAAACATATCGGCCGGCTGTGAAACAGTAAATTGGCTTGCATAGAAAATCTGATCTGTGATATGAGTGAACAGATTAAATCTTTATAATCCACGTTGTTTCAATGAATAATATACTTTCTTAATTTCTTACATAATATTAGTTCTGAAAAAAGGAAAAAGGTTAAACAAAACAAAGCCACATAAAAATATAGGAAGGCAGGAAATAACAAGTTTTATTTATCAAATGTTATAGTTACAAATAACAAATCAAAATTATTGAGTTCAGTTTAGATGTATATATTTACGAATCTGGTAAAACTTAACATAGGCTTAGGAAAGAACAAGAAAATAGAATAGATACAAGACAAGGATACCTCAAAAAAAGGCATATTTACCTTACATAAAGGGAACAAAGGAAAAGATTGGCAGGATATTAAATAAAGAAAATATAAAAACCATTTATAAGCCACCGAATAAATTGAAGAATTTTCTGAAGCCAGTCAAAGATAAAATTCCATTAGCTATGCCTGGAGTATATGAAATACACTCCAAAACACTTGCAACAAATAGCACTGAAGTGCTTTGGAAGTTGTTTAAAGGGACGAATCCAAATGGTAGAAATAAAACACATAGCAAAAGGGCTTACAAACACTGTACAATCTACATTGCTTCCCACCATTAGAGGAGACCCCCAGGGCTTGGTCTTAGGACCAGTTTTATTCGTGCTATTCATTAACGACTTCCCTGAACACTTACATGAATACAGCAAAATGATAATGTATGCCGATGACACTGTATTGCTCACAGCTAACAAAAATATAGAACAATTAGAAATAAACACATAAACTTCTTTCAATATGACACAAGACTATTGTATGAAAAATTACTTAGTTCTTAATGAAAATAAGACCAAACATATGTCACTGGGATATAAAAAAAGCTTCAGTGTCTGATATGCCCAAAATTGTAACAACTGACATAATCAAACATCTGGGTGTCATACTTGACGTAAACTTATCCTGGAAGAGCCAAACAGACAACCTATGCTCAAAACTGGGCTCAGCTCTCTATGCCATAAAAAGACTAAAACAACCAGTACTCCTGAAGCAACTAGGACAGCATACTATGCATTGTTTGAAAGCCATGTACGATATGGAATTTCTGTCTGGGGTGGGTTCTCTGAGGGTAATATCTATCGCAACCAGATAATGCAGAAGAGGGCGATTAGAATCATGGCAGGCTTAGAACCGAGACAGAGCTGTAGAGATGTCTTCAAAAACCTGAAAATTCTCACTGTTACCTCAATCTATATCATGGAAACTGCCATTTACTGTATGAGGAAAGATCTACCTAAACAAAGCGACATACATGAATACAGTACCAGACATGCAAGAAACTTTGACAATTACACATCCTCAAATATCTGTCATATTTCTGGCAGATAAATGGTTTTACAAGTAATGTCACGCAACATATAAATTACTACAATCTTTCCCTATTTTATTACCAATCCTTATGGTAGAAATATTGGTACATAAATACATTTCTTAAGTTAATTATTGTTTCAATTTGTGTAAATGTAGTATGTTACATACAACACATTGCATTATGACAGTTAAATAGTTAAAATTAACACTAATCACACTTACATCAAGTTCAGTCTCTGTCTCTGGAAGACCCAACAACCCCCCTTCAGCTTCCTCTGAAGACTTTTCCAATTCCTCAATAATGGGCCTTGCTCCAGTCTGAGGCCTCTCACGGATGATGTAGTTACGTGTTGAGGCACCAAAGTGAAACACACTGTCAATCGGTAATTGTGTAGGTTTTTGTGATTCAATTCTCATATTGCCAATAAAGGTTCCATGAGCTGCACATAAAATATTTCTTGCTCAAGTTATATTTTATTACATTTTTTATGTTTTTGTGATTTACAGTAAAAGATACATTCGAGAATATGCTTACAACTTACAACTATGAATGTAACTTACAACTATGAACTCTGAGAGAATATAACTTACAACTATGAACTCTGTAAATGTTGAATCTTGTTATGCTAAAATCAAGCAGATCAATCCAAAAACTCTAATTAGGCAGTTAGTATTTGAAGCAACCAAGCAGGGATGTCTCTTGTCACAATAACTCAATACCTACACAGTAATTATAAAAAGAATAAAAGGAAACTAAAGTAAGAAAATGAAACAAAAAGAAAAGACAAAATTTATCAGTGTTCCTTATAATACAAAAATGAATAAGGTTATTAAAAAAACTTTTCAACACAGTAAATATACACTCATATACTGTATGCGTTATATTATACAGAATATGAGTGTATAATATACATTCATATACTGTTGTTCTTGGTTATAAAACAAAGAACAATACTTTTACTTTAATTAACAAACTATCTAACAAAGAAAATAACAAATAAGAAAAATCTGGAATATATCAAATAAAATGTTTGGAATGCAATTCTTTTTACATAGGACAAACCGGAAGAACATTTAATTTACGTTACAAAGAACGCTACAAGCCATAAGAAACAACAACTCAATATCAATTAAATCTAACTTTGCTGAACATATTCTCCAGTCAAATCACAGTTACCAAAATACCAATGAAAAGGTTACAATTTTAGAATATGAGAGAAAAGGAGAAAAAATGAATTCCAAAGAAAATTTACACACATACAGAAACAATTACATAATGAACCACAGAACATATTAAATACACAAATTAACATGAAAAATCCTATATATGAAAAAATAAGAGAAATTAAAAAACATAAGAATCAAAAGAAAAATTCAACTTATCCACACACTAAATTTATCATATGTAATTTTCATCTGTTTCATTTTTATAACTGTTCCATTTCTTATTGGTTATATTATTTACACTCTGAAGATGGCCTAAGAGCCGAAACCGGTCATGTATTATTATAAAAAATGAATAAAGGGTACTATTATTCAATTTACTACAGTACCTAATTGATGCTCTATTATTCTGTATGACATTTCAGGCAGAAGATGCTAAAATAAGTAGTTTCACAATAAATTTTAATAAATCAATATAGGCCTGATAGTTTGTTTTATTTATTTATTTTTTTGACTTTAGGTCTGCAGTTCAAGAAATGGTCATTTGTTACATATTTGAACCAGAAAACCATTACATTAGTCCTACAAGCCAGTAATAGTATGGACCACACAGTGTTTGAGCTTTGAAATGTTTGGGTTATCAGAAAAGAAATAAAGATAAGGTATTGGTTCTTTAGTATTATACTATATCCATCTTTCATTTGATTAAGAATAAATCAGTCAACAAAGAAAGCTAAAACTGAACAATATATGAAATGTTTGGGTTATCAGGAAAGAAATAATGAACAGAAAAAGTACTAGTTGTCTGGTAATATACTGTATAAAACTTTAATTTGTTTAAAAATAGACCATTTAAAAAAGAAAGCTACAGCTGAACAAAAATAAGATAAATGTTCAAAAAACCTTAATTATCTTGCTCACACATGTTCAGTTATTTGTGTTTCAATCGCTGCCATGGTATGAGGGTTGTTCGTGTTATTGAGATCTGGGTTTGTGGAACTTTACTATGGTTAAGTTAATTAGTAAACTGGTGTAAACTTACATTACATTCTTTTTGAACTTAAATAAAAATCACTTTGTTTTCAGTTTGTAAATCTAGGGTTAACCTATCAAAAAAGTCCTCATCCTAAAAGGTTTAATTTAGATATTATGGATTCTAAAGGCTTAGATATGTAAGGCTGAATTAAAAAAATGCCTCGTTGTAAATAGTAATGTCTGGGATACCAACAGGTAGAACCACCAGGGAGACCAAGATTTAGATGGGCCGACCAGGTGAGGATGTGGGAGCTGATGAGGACATCATGCAAGACCGGCAGAGGTGGAAACATGTTTGAGTGTCCATGGAGGTAAGTAAGGTATTATGTTAGATTCTATACTTTTGTTTAGCTCTATTTACAAATGTAATATTGATGTTGAGGTACGTCGTAATTGGTCTCTTGATTAATATATTTCAGATTTTTGACTTTTAGAACAAACTTAAATTTGCAACAGTTTTTGTTAACACATCTACCAAGAGCAGATTGCTTGTTTTGTCAAAAAATGTTTCATTAAACGCCAAAATGGAAAAATGTGCTGTTTGTTTTAAGTATGCAACTCTTAAAACAATTTGATTTGGCAATCATTTCTCGGCTATTACACTTTGAAGAGAGCACATTAAGTGATACTTACTGCTACCTAAATCGACCAGGAAGGCTCTATGTAAGTGCTTGTGATAAACAAAAGCTGCATGAACTCGAGAACAGCTCTGATGATCAATGCAGAAATCGTTCATCTGAGGATTTCGCCCAAACAAGTAGCATTTTTTCTGGTCCAACATAAGTTTCTGAAAATAAAAATCACCTTAATGTAAAGAAGAGATACATTCAGGTAAGTAAATTAAAAATACAACATCAGCACAAAATATACAAGGTGATAAAAAAAACATATATTTTATATATGTTTGTACCTTATATAAAACAGCGAAATTTATAAGGTATGAAAAATGCCGTTAAAATTACTTTAAAATTAAATATCTTTTACAGATCTACACACTGTGAGAAAATTACATTTGAGAAATAAAAACATGGAATTGTTAAACGTGATTAAATGCCATTGGGACAACGTGGGGTCTTAAACCAAAGATGGTTTACTGGCTATACACGAGTGTACTTCGGCCCTCCTTATGTTATGCGGCAGTTGTCTGGTGGCACAGAACAGTGCAAGGCTAACATTAGACAGATGTCAGAGAATGGCATGCCTGGGAATTACAGGCGCAATTAGAACAGCCCCATTGGCGGTGATGGAGGTCCTCACTGGGCTCCGCCCAATGGACCTGTTTGTAAAAGGGGAGGCTTGTAAAGCGGCCTTTAGAATAAGGACGACTGGTGGCTGGTCACCTGGCCAACCAGGACTCCATGGGGAAATACTATCTAGGGACATTGGTCTGGACCCGTTACTTTCGATGAGAACAGACTTAATGATACCTAGGTACAGAATTGACAGGCAGGTCAGGGCCTTCCTTCGAAGTAGAGATAAGTGGATAGGGAGTACCGAGCCTGGACAAGTCAAAGGAAGCGTCTGGTATACAGACGGCTCACTTACAGAAGGAGGCGCGGGTGCTGGGATGTACGGGAGGGTGGCACAGAAAGTTCTGTCTGTACCTCTGGGGGCCCATGCTACCGTCTTCCAGGCGGAAGTGATGGCTATCATGACAGCCACACAAGAAGAAATGCGTCTAGGTGGCTTCGGAGGAGTAGTTTCAATCTGCTCGGACAGCCAGGCGGCGATAAAGGCAATCATGGCACCACATACCAGCTCTAAGTCTCTGGGGATCCTGGAGACTCTTTGCCAGCATAAACAGGTGAGACTCATATGGGTCCCTGGGCATGCTGGTATTGATGGAAATGAGAGAGCCGATGCACTGGCTAGGAGAGGGGCAAAGTGCCCTCTGCTGGGGCCGGAGCCGGCTCTTGGTATTCCTTTTCAAAAGGTAAAAGGAAGAATTGACAGGTGGACCTCTGAGAAACACGATGGCAGATGGAGGACCGAGTCCGGGCTCAGGCAGTCTTGTGCACTTATCCAAGGACCGGATCGCAGGTACAGCAGAGATCTGCTGAGCTGTAACAGGGCCAAGGTGAGGGCGGTTACGGGAATGCTGACCGGACATAATCTTCTTCACAGACATATGAAGATAATGGGCCTAACAGAAGACTCCACATGTAGGCTTTGTGAGGAGGATGAGGAGAGCTCCATACACATCTTTTGTCATTGTGGAGCTCTCTCATCTCTTAGGCATAGGACTCTGGGTGCTGGTTTTCTGGAACCAGAGGATATTAGAAGGGCTACACTCGGGGAGATCATCTCCAGAGGGACCAGGGGGACTGGTCTCTTGTGACACTGTCGTCAGGCTCGGGGCGCAAAGGGCCATGGAGTCTAGGCGCGGTGGGCTTGGTGACAGGACCATAATCCGGTGTATCTAATCTAATCTATTAAAACCAAGTTTCCGCAGCGCTGGATGTGCTCTAGAGTTTGCTTCATAGTTGGAGCTGATATGCCCACTGCCCACATCTATGTCCCTGGAGCGGGCTGTCTCACAGAGGTCTCATGGAGCAACCAAAACATATTAAAAGCAATAGTTCAGGACAGTGAGTCTTGGTAGTTGATTAGTTTACAGAGGAATAACTCATCAAGCCTGACTTTCAGAACGTAATTTGAGACATTCAGTGATCTGCATAAGTAGGACTTCTCAATACCTGAAGCCCAAATGAATACCAACCAACTTGGGAAACTTATTCTGCTCCTTTTTAAGTTCAGCTTTAAATGAGGTTTGGTGTGGTTACAACACCACAGAGCATTACTTCTACAAGTGAACAAAGGCACAGTAGAGAGTCTTGAGAGCAAAGGGATCAGTAAGTAATTTTGACTTATTTAATTAAATGTTAAGTCATTTCTTAATAAGTTAAAGTATTGGCTGTTAAAAAAGGACTGCATTGAGGATCTATTAAATCTTCCACAGTAAGAGGATTACTAATTTTAGGGGTTAATTTAATTAAATATATTCATCAAATCTCATTTTAGAATCAGAATATGTATATATTTAATGCTTATGTAACTCTTTAAAGGGCCATGTTACTGTAAATTATGAATGTGCATAAATCATAAATATAATATGCATTATTTGTAACTATAACATTTAAATTGTTAACCAGAATTTGAATCTAATTTTATATAGCATTAAGTCCATGTAAAATAATTGTTAATTTTGCTGCTATTTTCTTAAATGTATGCTTTTCCATATTTCTAAAGGCACGGTTTTATAGGATAGAGCTTAATTTAGCTAACACTCTTAAGCCTAGTCCCCACTTATAAACATGTTTCCGGAAACAGTGTTTTCAAACTGATTCTAGCGTTTTTGTGATGTTTCCCAACTGCTTGCAAACATTTAAGTGTATTTCTGGAGCCGAGAAACAGTGTTTTCTGTTTTCAAAACCAAATGGAAAACACGCAAACATGTTTCCGTCTAGAAGACAAAATTATAACAGAAGAGGAAGCTCGAATGAGTCATCGGATGTCAGCTGTGCTTTCAGGCGACTTGCAAGTGTGCAATAATGGTCGTAACCGTTAAAGATGTACACTACTGCGTGGAACCAGGAACAGATTTTAAATTGAATTGAAGAGTTTCATTCCCGAAGAGTTTTGTAGGACATAACTTCTTCAGGTTACAAAACCAAGGATAAGTAAGGTGACGCCCTAAAGAAAGGAAATCACGCTAGTTTTTGACGTGAGCACCGATGATATTGACAAATAATAAAGAACGTCTTCAGTCCACATCACATTATAGACTGTCAGTGAAGGATTTTCTGTTTATTTACCCACGCTAGTCATCTCTACCAGACATGATGGCTAGTTATTTCGAGCAAATATTGTATTTTTCATTATTGTATATTCTAGAGGAATAAATAAATTTTATTCTTATTCTAATTTCTCTAAGTGATCTTAACAACAAACCCATGTTCCTATAAGCTTTTGCACAAATGTTACGTATGTGATGTCAGGATTCAAAGTTAGTGGATAATGAAACACCAAGATTGCACAGAGTTGAACAACAATCAAGAACTTGGCCAATTAGCTTGAAGTACTTGGCCAATTAGCTTGTAGTAGAAAAAGATGGAAGATTTAAAATGTCCAAATGTCAAACATGCACATTTCTTCACACTCAGTAGCACAGAGTTATTATCACAACAAGTGGCAATGGCATCAAGACTATGTTGGCAAAACCTTGATGTCGTCAGCAAATAGAAGGCAACCAACGCCAATAGCATCCACACGTCATTCACAAAGATATTAAACAATAAAGGGCCCAGATGATATTCTTGGGGCACTATGGTAGATGCAACTAACTCCAAAGAATGACAGGTATCGAATTTCACTGTTACCTTTCTAGCTTAGAGAGATAAAAAACTACTTAAGAAGATCCCCAGTGATTTCATAGACTTCAAGTTAAGCCAGCAATATGACATGGTTAACTTGATCAAATTCCTTGCTGAAATCGAGGTATATAATGTCCAGTTGATTCCTGGCAGCAAGCATTGTCACTGCATGAGTCCAGTGATACCAAATTGGTTTCGTCTGATTTTTCTGACTGAATTCATGCTGATATGAAGAGATGAGTTAAGGAAAAAATGATTAAGTTGATAAAGAACTAGATTAGATTAGATTAAATACACAAGGTTGTGGTCCTGTCACCAAGCCCACGCACCTAGACTCCATGGCCCTTTGTGCCTCGAGCCTGGCAACAGTGTCACAAGAAACCAGTCCCCCTAATGAAGGACGGACATGGTCTCCCCGAGTGTAGCCCGTCTGATATCCCCTGGTTCCAGAAAAGCAGTCTTGAATCAAAGAGATGAAAGAGCTCCACAATGACACAAGATGTGTATGGAGCTCTCCTCATCCTCCTCACATAGCCTACATGTGGAGTCTTCTGTTAGACCCATGATCTTCATATGTCTATGAAGGAGATTATGTCCGGTCAGTAGTCCCATTACAACCCTCACCTTGGTCTGGTCACAGCTCAACAAAGCTCGACTGTAACTGCGATCCAGTCCTTGAATAAGTGCACGAGACTGCCTGAGCCCCGTATCGTTCCTCCATCTACCAGCGTGTTCCTCATAGGTCTGCCGATTTATTCTTTTCTTAACCTTCTGGAAAGGGATGCCAAGGGCTGGTTCAGGTCCCAGAAGAGAGCTCTTTGGCCCCCCCTAGCCAATCCTCTCATTTCCATCAATGCCAGCATGTCCAGGGACCCATATGAGTCTCACCTGTTTACATGGGCAAAGGGTCTCAAGGATCCCCTGGCACTCCCATACCAACTTAGAGCTGGTACATGGCACCATGATGGCCTTTATCGCTGCCTGACTATCTGAGCAGATGGAAACAACTCCTTCGAAGCCCCCTAAATGCATTTTTTCCGTACAGCAGTCATGACTACCATCACCTCCGCTTGGAAGACGGTAGCATGGGGTCCGAGAGGTACAGACAGAACTTTCCGTACACCCCAGCGCCCGCACCTCCTTCTATAACTGAGCCATCCGTAAACCAGACGCTTTCTTTGAAATGTACAGGCTCATTACTCCCCAACCACTCATCTATACTTGGAAGGAAGGCCCTAACCTGTCTGTCAAATCTGTACCTAGGTGTCATTGAGTCTGTCCCCATTGTAAGCAACGGATCCAGACCAATGTCCCTAGATAGTATGTCACCATAAAGTCCCAGTTATCCAGACAGCCAGCCACCAGATGCCCTTATTCTTAGGCTGCCTTATTAAGAACTAGTCTTTTAAAATATTTTGAGAGAGCAGACTGAAAAACAATGTGCCTATAATTCTTAACAACTTCCCTGCTACCAAACTTATGAATGGGCACTACATACCCTAAATTCAGTGTGTCAGAAAAGGTGCCTTCAGAAAACGACAGATTTAACAATTTGGCGATTGGATCAGACAACAAACATCTGTAATGTTTTAATACAATCTGATGAATGGAGGCTGGGCCACAACTCTTGGAAGCATCCTGTTCACCAAGAATCTAAAGTACCTCCTCAATAGAGAAATAAAGAGCTGACTAAGAGGTACTACTACATAATTACAGGAGGAACAGCTAACTGAGAAGAGTACTATTGATCTAAATTAATTGGCTGCACATAATTCTTTTTTTATAAAAATATTACATTTTAACTTATAATCTGAAGCCATTTTCAAACAATTAAAAACATAAAAATGAATCACAAAATACTTCAAATATAGTTAGTGATGATCTAGTCCTAAACTTATCCTCAGTCACATTTAATAAAAACGAAATTAACTTACTTCAAAAGGGTTTAAATTATAGTTTACAACCAAAGACACTAGATGAATTTTATATTGATATAGAGAGTAACATAAGATACCTCAACAATGAGACCAAAACCACTATTAGAAGAGATTTATATGACACAATAACAACTAAAAATACTAAAAAACAAAACACTAATTATTTTGAATTTAATATAACTAACAATCTTAGGCCAAAAGATGTGTTTTATTTAAAAGCTGATAAAAGTAATACAGTTGTTATATTAGACAAAATCTGTGTACTACAAAAAGTTAATAGTATGATTGAAGAAGCTTCATATTTATGTGTAACAAAAACCCAATTAAACAATTCAACTCAAATGTTTTCTCAATACTTCGAGACTATAAAAGTATTCTCAATAAGATATAATTAAAAAATTGACAGTTTCAAGCCCAAAAATTCCTAGATTAAACCGTCTTAGAAAAATACACAAACCAGGAAATAAAATGAGACCTATTGTTTCTTGTATTGATTCACCTACATACTTAATTTCTAAATTACTAGTTCAAAAACTAAAATAATTTAATCAGTATAATTATTTTTCTGTTAAAAATAGATATAATTTTATTAATCAAATAAAAAATTTTAGATCAAAGAAGATGAATACCTTATTTCCTTTGATGTAATTTCTCTCTACCCTAATGTCCCAATAAAAGAAGCTCTTAAAATTACCAAAACTTGGTTAACATCTCAAAATTTAACAAATCAAGAAATTGAAGAATAACTAATAGTATTAATAAATTTATATATGTATGTTACAGAATACCTTCCAATTTGAAAATAAGTATTACAATCAAACAGAAGGAACAGCAATAGGCAACCCACTTTCATGTTTCATTGCAAATATATTTCTTAGTTCGTTTGAAATAAATGCAAAAAGAAATAGGAATTTTCCTCTCGAATTTGGTTTGGATATGTGGATGGTGTTTTTGCAGTTTTTAACAAGAAACAAGACCTCTCAAAATTTATTATCAAACTTAATTCATTCTACAACACTATAAAATTTACATATGAAACAGAATTAAATTTGTCAATCCCATTTACTTTTAACACGAAACTTAGAAACTGGAATTATTAACTTTGACATTTATAGAAAACCTACTCAACATTATAGATTTATTATGAATAGTTCATTTCATCCACCATCTCAAAAACGAGCTGTCTAACTTTTTAATTCATAGACTTCTCAACACACCATTATCAAAAGAAAATTATCAAAAAGAAATTTAAAAGATCTTTAAAAGAAATTGCTCAATTCAATGAATACCCAACTAAATTAATTGACAGTATCATTCAAAAGAAGACAATATCAATGAATACCCAACTAAATTAATTGACAGTATCATTCAAAAGAAGACAATATCAATGAATAAAAATAAAAGAACAACTCTAACACCAATTGGTCCTAAAGAAAAATCTATCTGGAAATCTGTCTGTTACAATGAATATTCCGAGAAAACAAAGAAGATATTAAAAACCATAATATAAATTTATCGTTCAGAACAAGTAATCAAATAAAATTGCAAAACCGAAAATCAAGAATAAATGAAGAAGATAAATCTAGAATATATAAAATTAATTGTGATAAAATATATATTGGCCAAACAAAAAGAAAAATTAAAACAAGATTCAAAGAACACACAGAAAATCTTAAGTATGGACAATCTGAAAAATCAGCAATGGCCAAACATGCACTAGAAAAAGGACATTACTTTTCAAAATTTGAAGTCCTAAAACAAGTTAACAAAAATCAATTATTAGATGCATCAGAAACATTGTACATGAACAAATTTAATACACTAATTATGTTAAATAGTCCTTGTGCAATCCCTTTTTTAACATAATGTGGAATATTTGAATAAACATTTAGATACTGTCTACTAGTATTTGAATTTTTTTTTTTTTTTGTGGGCTGATATTTTTGACTCTCAATATTTCTTTTAACTTATACATCTAAAAAATTATGTTTGTTTCCATCTTCATATTCTACTGTGAACTTTATTGGTATCCAAAATCACAGTTGTCCTACCTCTATCCACTGGTAGTATTGAATAATTGTACTGTAGTATTATAACTATCAAAATTTCTCCTACCAATTTTAAACTCTCTATTACTTACTCTTACTCTTACTCCCATGGCCATCGATGCCCAAGAAGGGATTTGGCCTCACCAACAAGCTCTCTCCATCTTTCTCTGTTTTCTGCCTCCTCCATTGTGGTTCCAAGTACTGCGGTGTCTGTCTTAACCCCATCCCACCATCTTCTTTTTGGTCTACCTAGAGGTCTTCTTCCCACTGGTCTTCCCAATCCAGCTTCCTTCAGTAGCGTCCCTTGTTCTCTACGCCATACATGGCCTGCCCATCTCAATCTTCTTGATCTTGCGGTTGCTATTATGTCACCGTCATTGTACTGCTGTCTTATCTCTTGGTTATGCTTGCGCCTCCATTCTCTATTTTCCAATGTTGGACCAAATATTTTCCTTAGTACGCAATTTTCAAACACGATGAGTTTGTTCTCTTCTTTTTTATTTAATATCCAGGTTTCTGCACCATATAAAAGTACTGGCCTTATTATAGTTTGATATATTCGTATTTTTGTTCGGTATGACAGTAACTTTGACGACAAGATCTTATTGCAAGCATACATGCATCTGTTGGCTAGGTTTATTCTGTTTACAATTTCTAATTCCTCACTATTCTTATTGGATATTAGTACTCCCAGATATTTAAACTGCTCCACCTCTTCAAAGCTATGTCCTTCTATATTTATTTCTGTAAGCGGGTGGCCAACTCTTTCAAAGTGCATGTACTTTGTTTTTTTATCATTTCACCTAATATCATCATCATCATCATCACCTAATAAACTCTCTATTTAGTTCTAAAAACTCATATATAAACAATTGTTATGATTTTGTTAGCAAGATTAAAGAAGTAACTAAACAACAATAAAATAAATAAAACAAGCATGTATCTAAGACTACTTGGCAAATTCTTAATACTGAAATCTCAAATAAGAAAAAAATTTTGATAATATAGAAATTGAATTAGATGATAAACTTTTTACTGAACCTAATGAGATAAGTTGCATTTTCAATAACTATTTAACAACTATGTGTACTCATCAATACTTCATCTCTTGGAACAGAATCAGAGTTGCATTTTCAATAACTATTTAACAACTATGTGTACTCATCAATACTTCCTTTCCTGGAACAGAATCAGAGTTGCATTTTCAATAACTATTTAACAACTATGTGTACTCATCAATACTTCCTCTCTTGGAACAGAATCAGAGTCGAATTTTCAATAACTATTTAACAACTATGTGTACTCATCAATACTTCCTCTCTTGGAACAGAATCGGGGTACACCTGTCAATGGAACTTGTTTTAGCTCTGCTTGCCTTCCAGGGACAAAATTTTGTTTCAGGCCTATTACAGACGAGGAAATTTTGAAAATACTGAATTCTTCTGATAATAAATTAACAATTCTTACAATTCTTACATATGAGACGCCGACACAACGTTGTTGGTATTTTAAGGCGAATATGAATGGTTATATGAGTGTAGGATGAGTGTGGATGAGTGTAGTCTGGTTACTAACTGAGTTCAACTGTTCCTCAGAAAGGGCAATTTATTAATAGCCCAACAGCCAGGGCAACTAAGGGACCTACAGCTTTACGTGGAATCCGAACCACGTAGTGCTGGTCTGATTTTCAGCTAATTGACAAGCCTGATACTCAGTTATCTCCCCCACACAACATCCGCACAATGATCACCACCCAACAGGAAGTCCCCAGACTTCTCTAGTAGTGTCCACGCTGATAGCAACCACCAAGCGGACGCCATGTCGGTATTAAGAGGACCGAGCATCCAACCTATCGCCTACAATCTCCCAAACACTTTGTCCCCATGTAGCTGGGTTACAGCACTGCGTCACCAGTGCCGACAAACAGCTAGGATTGACGAAATACCCATGATTGTATTGAAGTATGCCAAAAATCAATTAGTCAAGCCCATTGTACACTTAATTAATTCTTCTTTAATCAGCGGAATTTTTCCATCTAAATTAAAAATTGCAAAAGTCATACCACTGTTTAAACAATCAGATACTAAAAATCTAACAAATTATCAACTTCTATCTTTATTACAGTCTTTATGTTTACTATACTGTTCTAAATATAAAAAATTTGTCCAACAATAATATGGTGGACAGGCTGGGGGACAAGCATCATTACAACACTCGATTTAGAAATGAAATTGCCGTCAATGCTCACAAACTAGAGTTTTTTTAATAAAAAAGAATCTTGTGCAGGAAAGAGATTCTTAGAAAAACTTCCAGCTGAGATAAGAGGTATTGATGAGCTTAAGAAATTTAAAATCAACCTAAAAACATTTTTAATTTCAAAACCTTTGTAGAGTTTTGATGAATTGTAAGTTTCCCTTTTTCTACTTATTCCCACTTATTTTGTCTCGTGTTATATTATATTTTTAGTTTATATTTACTGATGCCATTCAATGTATGCTACTGTGTAATTTATGAATAAATTTATTTTCAATTCAATTAAATTCAACAAGATGGCCATATGATTAGTTATGATGTAGTAAGTTTATTTACAAATATTCCAGAAACAGAAATTTTGAATATTATAAGGACAAACTTGCATCATGTTTACAGTTTGTTACCTGACTTTTTAAAATGTTTAAGGATTATAAAGCTAACTTTAATCCTTGAACTGGGACATAACAGAATTCCACCGTGTTTGACTACTGCACCACCGCCACATGGCGGAAATCAGCAATGTTGCTCCTTTCCTACATTATAATCTATATTTCATCATGATTAATATACCACTTGAAACTGGTACAGTTTCTGGTTGTCACAGTATTCTTATTTTCTTTATGAAACAGAAGGAAATTGTCTAAATTTAGCTCATTTCCACAACTACCCATCCCAATTGCCGGCGTGGTGGCTCAGTGGCTAAGGCTTCGGACTGCGGAGGGCAAGGTCCAAGGTTCGAATCCCCACTGAGCCAACAGTCGGTACTTCACTCGTTGAATAAAGTTGACACACAGGCCTGTAGGCCCATGTCAACTGGCGAGTGAAGTTAAAAAAAAAAAAAAATTACAATACATTTATTTGCGATATTGACACGATTTATATACTACTGGAAATGGAAGAGTTGCTATATAATCCATAAAAAATATATTAGTCTTCTGAAGAAAGAAGAAAGCTACATTTCACAACCGAATGCTATTTTATCCCCAATATATCTCCTTCTCATTAGATTAGAAATGTTAAATAAAATTCAAAATTAATAAGTGGATAAACAATCCTCACCAAAATGTATATAGAATTTATTCAAAATTTTTATTTATTAAATATTTTGTTTAGTATTTTTAATAACATGCAATTAACTATTTAATTTATATTTTTAGTACACATTTTTAACTGTTTGATAATGGCTTCAAATTAGAAGTTGAAATAAAACATTTTAATAAAAAAAAGAGTAATGTGCAGCCGATTAATTTAGATCAATAATACGAACAATATCACAAAAAAGTGCCTATCGTCAAGAATTGAGTAGAGTAATCAAACAAAAAATATTTGATAAATAGCTCACATATATCAGCAGGAACTCCTTAGACAAAGCGCCTTATAGTAGCAAAGTTTCTGTGTGCTGTGGCTTGTAAACTTATTGAGGCTAGTTTGTAAACCTTGTGCAGCTCTTTCAACTCAGAGGAGAACCAAGAAGGAAATAGTGACATACCTGTCCTCTTCGTAGGTGTATCTTTAAGAACTGTTCTCTGTACCAATGAGCAAAAGTAATCAAAAGTTACATTGCTACCGTCTTCCAGTATGGGAATAAGAAGGGAATCATAAGTCCAAGAACAGAAGATCTTGAGAGAACATATCAAGTTGCATTTTCTAAATCATGCATTATTTCGTACAGGGTCTGTTGAAAAGCATCCTCTTCATGACTATTGGTAAACTGGCCCTATGTTCAAAAGGTTATTTCTTGAGTATATCACTAGAGGCAGATTTACAACTATTTTACTATGTTCACATTTTGCAACACTAAGGATGATACTAACCCACTGTACTATACTCCAGTCACTGAAGGGTTTTACCTCCAAAAGTTATCAAGATGTATAGATTTTTCTGAAAATTTGAAATAAGTTTTACAACCCTTACAACAACAAACGTTATATAGTGCTGATATATGCTTTCATTTCAGGAGTGAATCCCCCCCTCTCGGGGGTGAAATAAAAATTCCAATAACACTGGGAATCTATATATTTACTAATTTTAAGCAAAAAAGTCTGATGAATGTTTTTGAAAACACAAAAGTTTTTTAGTTATTAGTAAATAAAAATTTAAGAGAAAATATGATATTCAACAGTTTTTCACAAATAACTCGAAAATGTTATGATGTAACGAAAATAATTGTTCCCATCACAAATAAAGTTTACATAAAAACAAATAAAACGGTTTATTTTTTATTGCATTACGTTCTAACGGGTGAGTTACACATCCTTGAAGATGATTTGTTATTAGCAGTGAATTTACTGTGATGAGTAGCTTTTACGAAAATACTCAGAAGACTTCTTTTAAAGTACGTACAAAGAGATTTAATTTAAGCTCTTGTTGAAGTTTATAGGACAACAATTAATGAAGTTACAGTGAAAACATTCAAAGTAACTAAAATGTTTTGAAAAATAAATCAGCAATAAAACTGAAGCCAGTACTAATTGTTGATAAAATGTATTTATACAACATTTTTAAGAGCTGTATGTTTAAGAGACTGTACTTATAACTCTAGACTTATTTTGTATTAGACTGTGCATCTGGTTAATGCCTTTTCCACTAAAAAGAGACTCCGGCACAAGATGGCTTCTTAAGTCTACAGTACCGCTCAAATTAATTGGAACACACAGGGAATTTCACTCTTTTTATCATGCGACAGTTGGCATCACTGCTACATCACTTGTATTGAACAAACTAACAACCTAACCTCAAAAGCAGTTAGTGCACATGTGATTCTTTGTGTTGAACACATTTTCAGTGAAGTATTGTGTGAATTGTGTTATTGTTGCGCGTTTTTGTGTTTGTTAAACAAACTATTGTAGTTTTTCAATAACTCAACTGATGGATACCACACCTAGAAAACGTAGCAAGATTATTACACTACATCAGTATGGAAATATGTCTCAGAGGATGATATCTAAAGAATGTAAGGTGGGTCTAGCTACTGTTAACCGAATTGTTAAGCAATTTAATGATACTGGCTCCTTTTCTGTTAACAGAATAGGAAATTGTGGTCGTAAAAGGAAAACCACACCACAAACTGACCGCCAATTAATTAGGACTATTAAGATCAACCCCAGGTTGTCGGCTGTAGATTTGGCACGAGAAATTAACAAAAAAGGGGTTAATATTCATGTTAGTACTGTTAAAAGAAGGCTGTCTGAAGTTGGGCGAAAAGCTTACCGACCTAAGAAAAAGCAGCTTCTTACTGTAGCAATGAAGAAGAAACGCTTGCAATGGGCTAAAACCTACAAACAGTTCACTGTTGAACAGTGTAAAAATGTCCTTTTCTCTGATGAAACACATTTTTTGGTTCAGGGACATAAAGTAAACTTTGTCCGCAGAAGTGCGAATGAAGCTGAGACAACAGCTCACATCCTTCAACAACCAAAACATCCACCCAAAAAAATGTTTTGGGGCTGTATGTCCTATAATGGTCCAGGTCCATTAGTTCCCATAGAAGGTATGATGAACTCAGACAAATATATTGCTTTATTAGAAAGAAGAGTCGTTCCACTCCTTTTGCAAATGTTTCCAGAAAGCAATGGAATTTTTCAACAAGACTCGGCTCCATGCCATACATCTAAAAAATGCAAGAAATTTATTTTTTGAGAACAAAATAACGGTTCTGGAATGGCCTGGCAATTCACCCGATTTAAACCCAATCGAAAATCTATGGGCTATTACTAAAAAAAGGATTGCCAAAGAAGATTGTATTACAAAAACATCCATGATTACTGCTGTAATCAAAATATGGTTCCACGATGAAGAAATAAAAAATATATGCAAAAAACTAATAGAATCAATGCCAAAACGCTGTGAAGAGGTTATAAAACACAAAGGAGGACATATTAATTATTAGGGAGCTGTTTGTAATTTCTTTGATCAATAAATTGTCTTTCATTTAAGAATCGTAGTCGTTTACCTGGTGTTCCAATTAATTTGAGCGGTACTGTATGTCTGTAATATGATAATTATTAATTATTAATGATTATTAAGTTTCATTAGTAGGCTGAGTTGTCCAACCAAGATCATCTGATAAGGGCTGGTTTGCACACCCCCTTCCCTACTGTATTATTAGAGTCGAGTCAGAATAAAACAGGATTTAGTAGCAGCAACATGTCGCCTTATTCAAGACCCATCATATTACATGGCGCAGTCTAACGATGGGATTATGTATGTATTTTAAGTGCCAGTGCTAGTATTTTTATTTTATGCGTGATTGTGAGTATAGTAAAAAAATGAATAATGAAGAAGAAAACAAAAATAAATCGGGAAAATCTACAGGAACGACTTTGCAATCAAGCACGCCAGCGTCAGCCATTGTGGTTCAAAATGCCGTCTCGTCAATCAAAATACCATCTGAACTTAATTGGGAAGGTAACATGGCCGAAAATTGGTCATTTTTTAGGCAAAAATTTGAAATATATATGATTGCCAGCAAGAGTAACACAGAAACAAGTGAGTACCAAATAGCCCTTTTATTATCAGTTATTGGAGATCGTGCTCTGAAGATTTATAATAATTTTACTTATTTTGAGAATGAAGATAAAAATAATATTAAAACTGTAATTTCGAAATTTGGTAGCTATTTTATTCCTAATAAAAATGTGACATATGAACGGCATATTTTTTTTTCTTTTTGCGTGAGCAAAAAATGGATGAAAGCATAGATAGTTATGTAACTGACTTGAGAGACTTAAGTCATTCATGTGAATTTGGTAATTTAGCTGATAGCTTGATTAAAGACAGGCTAACTCCGCTGCACCGGTCCCAAGCCCGGGGTCTCATCTTTCCCATAACCGATGAGAAAGGAGGAGGGTACCTTCCCACAGCTCTCAGTGTGATCCCGATACTGAGAGCACTCCTATCCCATTAATTCCTTATCCTACCAAACATCCATTCTCCCGTGCCGTACCGTGACCGGGGGGGTAGGCTTTCAAGTCAACAAAGACTTTAGGGGCCTTTAGGCGACCCCTTTAATTGCACTGGAGGTTCTTCTTAACCTGGAGGCTCGGGCGGCGGCTTACAGGCTTCAACTGACTGACCACTGGAGGGGGTCCTGTACAGGTCACTCCTCAGTGGTCAATCTAGTAAACGATGAGGTACTCTCAATGAAGTTTGACTTCATTGGGACTAATTATCTTTTCACCAGACCCTATACTGTGGATTTCAGGTCGAGGGAGTACTGGGACGCTGTTAGTAGCCCGGTTTCTTCTCACGACCGATTTGTATGGTTCACAGACGGGTCAAGAATGGGCAACAGACCTGGATTTGGTGTCTATACTGGCGACTCCAGGACCAACGCTAGTGTGAACCTAGGAGCGTATGGCACCGTTTTCCAAGCTGAAGACGCCATACGTTCAGCGCAAACTATGATAGGGGTTTGCGGGAAACATACCCACATCCTCTCAGACAGTCAGGCGGCCTTAGGGGCTCTTGACTCCTGGAAGGTTTCGTCTGGTCTAGTCTGGGAATGTGTGGAGTCCAGGTACTCTCAATGAAGTTTGACTTCATTAGGACTAAGTATCTTTTCACCAGACCCTATACTGTGGATTTCAGGTCGAGGGAGTACTGGGACGCTGTTAGTAGCCCGGTTTCTTCTCACGACCGATTTGTATGGTTCACAGACGGGTCAAGAATGGGCAACAGAGCTGGATTTGGTGTCTATACTGGCGACCCCAGGACCAACGCTAGCGTGAGCCTGGGAGCGTATGGCACCGTTTTCCAAGCTGAAGTCGCCATACGTTCAGCGCAAACTACGATAGGGGTTTGCAGGAAACATATCCACATCCTCTCAGACAGTCAGGCGGCCTTAGGGGCTCTTGACTCCTGGAAGGTTTCGTCTGGTCTAGTCTGGGAATGTGTGGAGTCCCTCAGCATCCTGGGCTCAAGAAATCAGGTCTTGCTGGAATGGATCCCAGGACATAGGGGATTAGAAGGCAACGAGCAGGCCGATGCCTTGGCTAGGGAAGGTGCTATCAAGCCCTTCATTGGTCCTGAGCCGGCCTGCGGCGTTTCGGCTGCAGCTGTCAAAACAGCAATCAAAAACTGGGTCAGCGCCAGACATCTTGAAAGATGGCGGCGGTTCCCAGGGCAAAGACTCGGCAAGGTTCTTGTCAGAAATCCTTCCCAGAAGTTAACAAAGCCACTTCTTGGGTTGAGTAAATTGCACGTCAAGCTGATGGTGGGACTCATCACCGGTCACGGCAAATTCCGGAGGCATCCAAGAACAGTGGGACTCTTTACGGAGGATCCCATCTGTCGCCTCTGTGGGGAGGACGACTCGTCGGCAGAATACATTGTCCAGGAGTGTGGGGCTCTTGGTGCCAGGAGAAGAGTACTTTTTGAAGGCTCATCTCTGGGACAGTCAGAAATTACTAATCTAGTGAAGAAGCTCCTTGACATGGTCAAGGATTGCCAGCTTTACGACGATTAGGCACCGGGATTGGCATAAAAAGCCTCAGGCTTCGTTGAAAGGGTTGGCTGGACCAACTGTACATCCCCTTTCAATCTAACATCTAAAGACAGGCTCATATTAGGAATCAAGGACAGGATTTTAAAGGATCGTTTATTATGTACTAAAGATTTAACTTTAAATCTTTAGTACATAATACTAAAGATTTAAGAAAATCACCAGGTGGCAAGAATTTCAGGTCTAAGAGGGCTCTGAGGGATTATTTAAGTGAATAGAAATTACCATATAAAATCGAGCAATTTTTTCCACTCAAGGGTAAAATGCCGAATCCGGATTTAAAAGACTGCCCTAGCGATTTATCTCTTACTGAAAGTGATACTTCTATGAGTATGAAGATGATTGAAACTGTCGCTAGCTCTGATGTTATGATTCAGGCTGATGTCCAATGCTCTATGATTGCCACATGCAGTGAATTGCTGGGGCCTAATTGGATATGTGACCAAACAATCCATAGATACTGTGAATCCCTCTGCAGTGCCATTTCCGATGATTCCTTCCTTGTTTTAAACCCTGTTACCACCCATGCGGTAAAGGTGCTACAGGATTTCGACCATTTCCTGGACCCTTTAAATGTCAAGTCTAAACATTTTCTTGTGGCTCCTATAAACAATTCACGGTTCGTGGATAAACAGGGTGGTACTCACTGGAGTGTGCTTATGGCTGACTGCAGTAGAAAGGTGTTTTACTACTATGACTCCTTAAATAATTTGAACTTGGAAGATGCCAGAATTATCCATAGCAAGTTAGCCCTCTATTTAGACATTAAAGACTCAGATTTCAAAATTATGGATTATCAACAGCAAACAAACAATCATGACTGTGGTATTTACTGTGTGGTTGCTATTGAATACTTCCTGACATCAATAATAAAGAAGAACCTCCCAGATTTCGGCCAAATATGCAAGTTACGATCATCAGAACTTGACTTGATTAAAAAACGTTCTATGATAGCATATATACTAAATAACAATTTTGGATCAAACAAGCAACTCGTCCTCTCTTGGTTAGCTATGGACAACAGTGATTCAGAAAGGAGACTTTCAATGGCAGGAAGTTTAGTTTGGGATGAGAAGCTAAGAGCCGCCGAAGGGGAAATTGAAGATCTGAAAAAGGAACACATTTCCAATTTAAATTGTATTACAGCACTTCAGACAAAGCTAAATGTTCTGGAAACTGAAAAAAGTGGACCAAAGGGGAAAGACCAAATAAATAACACAGAAAGTAATTTCAAAACCCGTACTGTAGTTCCCAATCCTAACTATTCAAGTAATACCAACTTTCCAGTAAATAAACAGTGTCAGTCTAAAGTGGGACATCCTTCGGCAAAAAATAAAATTAGCACTGTGGTATTTCAAACTCCAACATCATCAAGTAATGTAACAAAACAACCAACTAAAATTCCCATAACTAATAGAATGTCCATAGTATCAGACAGCCAAGGTCGAGACTTAGCTTATCATCTGCATATGCGACTACCTGTAACATGTCAGGTGCAGGGTTACGTGTTGCCTGGCGCTCCCTTGGAAAAAGTCATACATTCAGCAATGAATGATTCAATTATTAAATCATACTCAAGCAAGGACTGTCTTGTTTTGATAGGAGGGACAAACAATTTTGCCAATGGTAGTGGTAGTGCTAACCCTAAAGAACTTCTATCTCTACTTGAGAAAGATACTGTAGAATTTGCTAACACAAATATGATATTAACCACTATCCCTTATAGGTATGATTTGCAAGAATCTAACTATAAAAATCAACTTATTAAAGCTGTCAATAATGGCATAAGGAACATAGCCTACAGACTGCCACATGTTTATCTGCTGGACCTTCATCTGCTTGAAAGACGGCACCATACTCTGCACGGTCTTCACATTAATAGACGTGGAAAAAAATGTGTCTCAAAAACCATAGCTGATTTGTTCCTTAAAGCTTGTTATCTTTCTGCCTCAGTGGACTGTTTAAAAGACAAAAATCTACCTGAAGTTGATGTGTCTTTCTTAAACAACACCTCCAAACCTAATCCGAACTATGGTCAATCTACTTCTCCAATATCACTCTCTACTATTGTGGTATTCCCGATGACTGATGGTCCAGTAATGGGCTCTGCATTGGCCTCTAAAGATCTCACAACTACAAGTCTCCAGCTAAATACAGACTATGAATCCGGTCCATCTACAGTTGCTATCTCCCCATTGACCAGCAAGAACTTCTCAGTTAATCCATCTCCTGAAAGCAGAGCTGATGATTCTTGTTTTCTGGGACAACAAGATTCTCTGGCAATTTCTGTTGGGGAAATCTCTTCTGATCCTCACCCATCTGATAATCTTAAGCCTGATTGTATTTTGAATAACAATAATAACCTTTTGCAAGAAACGCCCACAAATACTACAGATGGTTTTTTATAAGACCATCCTTTTGTTATTCAGTAAACAAATCAAATTTGCTAATAGATAAAAACGATCTTTTTTTTGTACATCTTAACATTCAACCAATTAGACCATCTTTTAATGATTTAGATTTTTTCTTAAATAATGATTTTAATGCTCATGTGGTTTCACTAAATGAACACTGGCTTACTGACTCTGAATTAAGTTTGTTTATTCCACGGGGTTATTTAAGGGGAGCATCTTATTGTCATAAATCTAGCAATGGCTATGGTGGTTCACTCCTCCTTGTGAGAGAAAATATAAAGTTTGAGGAATTTGATGTAAAGAAGTTTGCTGTTGACACAGCTTTTGAAGCATGTGCAATCAAGCTGATTGATTGTAACCTAATTGTACTGTCTATATATTGTGCTAAATCAAATCTTTCCCTTTTTGTAGAAATCCTAGAGAATCTGCTAAATTCACTTATACATAAGAAAAGTAGTTTTTTCATTCTTGGTGATTTTAACATAGATATAAGGAAAGATATACCAATTGTACATACGTTTGTTAATTTATTAAGAGAATATAACTCATATTGTTTGTTCTCAGAAAGTACTCGCAAAAGGGCTTGTATTGACAATGCAATTTCTAATTATAGTAGCTGTGTTAGTGATAAGGGAATTATTAAAACATCAATGTCTGATCATGATATATAAACAAACAAGAGCTGAAAATAAACAAGAGTAATATATCTTCTGGGTTGGGTATTAGTCACACTGATCAGTCCTACAGATTGATTACCCAAACATGTATTCATGCATTGAGGGAGAGATTGGTAACCGAAGGATGGGAGGATATCTATAACAAGCACTTAAATGTTGAATGCACTCTGGATTTATTTATTAGAAAGCTTGGCTTCTATTACAACAGCTGTTGCCCCATTAAATGTAAAAACACTAGAATTGGTGATAAAGGTAAAAATAAAAAATGGTTTACCCCTGAACTTGGTTATTATGTTATTATGCTATTATTAGAAATTATGTTATTATGCTTAGAGATAGAGCATCTTTGGGTTTAGAACACAGAGCCTCATTTTTAAGAATTAGACTTTACTATAGAAAAGAACTAAAACATGCAAAAATCAAGTATAATGAATCTTATATTCTAAACTCAAACAATAAAGTAAAAGCAGCGTGGCAAGTGATAAAAAGAGAAACAAATTGTAATAATTTTAGAAATAGAGTTACCCCATCCATTTCCCCAGATACATTTAATGACTTTTTTCTAAACTGCGCAAATTCTAATGTTGCTAAGGATAGCCAAGTTAGCGCACTTGACCTGCTCTCTGGCCACCTAGATAGTAGTATAAACAGACCAGTCTTTAGAATGAAGAAACTTAATAGCTCTGATGTATGTAAAATTGTTCAATCTTTGAATTCCTCTAAAAGCGAAGACTTTTATGGGTTTTCTAATTTTTTATTAAAAAATATTGCAGATGTAATTATTAATCCCTTAACTTATATTGTAAATATTATAATTTTCTCAGGTATATTTCCCAATTCTTTAAAAATCTTAAAAACAGTACCCATTTATAAAAAAGATGACAAAAACTGTCCATCTAATTACAGACCAATTTCTCTGGTGCCAGTTATTGGAAAGGTAATTGAGGTGGCAATAAAAAATCAACTGTTATGTTATTTTGATGAACATAACTTATTAAGTACATCTCAGTTTGGGTTTTTACCAGGGAGATGTACAGTCAATGCAGTAGAAGAGCTTGTCAATAAAGTTTTTTATGCTTTTGAAAATAGACTAGTCGTAAGTGCATCACTAATAGATTTATGTAAGGCCTTTGATAATGTGGACCACAATATTGTGGTTCAAAAATTAAAGTTCTATGGCCTTGATAATACTGAGCTCAAACTTATTGAATCATATCTAAGCAATAGAAAACAGATGGTAATAGTCGGTAAGCAGAAATCTGAACTCAAAGAAATTAAATTTGGTGTGCCCCAGGGCTCTGTCCTGGGCCCTTTCCTGTTTTTAGTTGTAATCAATGACTTGCCATGTTATCTAAAAAATACTATTTTATACGCAGATGACTCAACATTTTTAAGTGTCGATTCAAATCTTGTAAATTCTCAACTAAAAGTCAAAGAGGATGTGGAGAAGGCTAATATTTGGTTCACAGCAAATAACTTAGTAATTAACAGTAAAAAATCAGAAAACATCAATTTTAGTCTAAAGATGCCTACCAGCGACTGCACATCAGTCAGACTGTTAGGAATAAATATTGATAGCAAACTCAACTGGAACACTCATACAAACAACATTATAACCAGACTTTCTAGGATAATTTTTCTGATACGTAAGTTAAGATCTTGTGTCAGCCTGAATTTATTATTAACTTCATATTTTGCCTTTTTCCATCCCCTACTTCTTTATGGAGTAAAATTATGGGGCAACAGCCAAGGATCCTCCCAAGTATTTCGATGCCAAAAAAAAGCTGTTAGAGCAATTGTTGGAGTCGGTAGTAGGGAAAGCTGCGGTAGTATTTTCAAGCAGCTTCAAATTTTAACTTTACCTAGTTTGTTTATTTTCTCCAATTTAGTTTATGTAAAGGAAAACTTAACAAGCTTCACTCAACGTCTTGACACTCATAGTTATGGGACCAGAAATCTGGACAAATTAAATTTACCCCAGTTTAGATTGAGTAAAAGTAGTAATAGCCATTTATATCTTCAAATTAAAATGTTTAATAAATTGCCTCTTACAGCCAGAGATGTAACTCTAAGTAAATTTAAGGCAGTAATTAAGGCTTGGCTTATTTCAAAGGCTTTTTACAAAATAGATGATTTCTTGGATCACAACTGTTTAGATTTAATATTTTAGTATGTAAATTTGTGATGTGAAATGTTTTTATGTATGTATAATTGACGAAGTCTATTGTTATATTGTGTTTTAAATTAATGACAAATAAAGTTCTTGATTCTTGAAATCAAGCCTTAGAATTTTGTAGAGGAGCAGAGGCCACTAACAAGCAGTTACAGGAAATTTGTTCAACAAGTACCAATGGTGAAATCCATGCAATTAACAAATCCAATAAACAGGAAAAAAAGAGGTTCTTTCGTGTCTCATTCAAATACAAACAGTCAGCGCAGGCGCGGTTGTAGCAGCAGTAGCTCATTCCAGGCAGCTGATCGGCGACCATCAAACTCAATGCCATCAAGCAACAACAACAGGCAACTAAATCAACGTGCTGGTGCTGGCATAACCTCCACAAATGTTGTGTCTGGGAAGGGTATGTTCAGTGGTAATGTGAAGTGTCGCAAATGTGGCTACAGTCATTATGTAAATAAAAAATGTCCTGCTATGGGCAAAAGATGTAGTAAATGTGGGTTATTCAATCATTTTGCGAATCAGTGCAAGTCCAGAATTGTAAATAGTATTGATCAAAAAGATGATGATTTATTCATAGGTTCTATTGATGTAATTAATTGTATTTCAACCAAAAATCGGAAGCAATGGAATTCAACATTGTTAGTTAATGATGTGCCTGTAGTCTTCAAAATAGACACTGGTGCTGAGATAAATGTTTTGAATAAGAAGGTATTTGATTCTTTGTATTTTGTTGATGGAAATCTTGAAAAGGCAAATGTTAACCTAACCTCATACACTGGCCAGAGGCTAAATGTAATAGGTAAATGTAGTTTATGTGTAGTTTATAAGGATCTTACTCATTGTTTAGAATTTTTTGTGGTAAATGCTAAGGCACCATGTATTTTAGGCCTAGCTGATTCAATTAAGCTGAATTTGATTAAAAGAGTTGATTCTTTAAAAAGAAGTGGGTTAGGTAAGAAGTCAGAATATGATGAAAATAGTTCTAACTGTGTTAGGCAAAATAATGACTCATCTGTTGTTAAATCTGATAGTAATGATTGTAAAATTTTACAGGAATACCCTGATTTAATGTCTGGGATAGGTTGTATTCAAGGTTATCATGAAATAATTTTGAAAAATGATGCAAAACCTGTAGTTCATGCTGCTAGAAAAGTACCTATTGCAATTAGACCTAAACTTAAAGTTAAACTAGAGTCGTTAGAAAGGCTTAAAATAATTGAAAGGGGTTCAAAAGCCTACAGAATGGGTACAGTCATTAGTTATTGTGTAAAAACAGAATGGTGATTTACGTTTATGTCTTGATCCAAGGGAATTAAATGCTGCGATAATGCGACCGCATTATCAGATGCCGTCTTTTGAGGAAATAGCAAGTAAAATGACAGGTGCAAAATATTTTAGCACTTTAGATAGCAAAAATGGGTTTTGGCATATTAAGTTAGATAGTAAGTCTTCAGATCTTACAACATTTAACACACCCTTTGGTAGATATAAATTTCTAAGATTACCGTATGGGTTATGTTCCGCATCAGAAGTGTTTCAACAGAGAATGAAACAAATATTTGATGGTTTTGAGGGAGTAGAAATTTACATTGACGATTTAATTGTATGTTGGCGTGACAAAGCTGAACATGACATGCGTTTGAGACATGTTCTTGATAAAATGAGAGTAGAGAAAATTAAGCTCAACAAAGAAAAATGTAAAATAGGTATCAAAGAGATATCTTATCTTGGGTTTAAATTCACAGAGAATGGGATTGATTTAGATGACAGTAAAGTGCGGGCCATAACCTCTATGGAACCTCCTAGTGATAGGAAGTCACTTCAAAGATTTTTAGGTTTAGTAACCTATGTTAATAGACATCTGCCTAATGTCTCTGAACACACAGCTCCACTTAGAGCAATTTTGAAAAAAGACTCGTTGTTTTTATGGCAACATGAACAAGAATTGGCGTTTAAAAAATTAAAAGACATGCTCACCAACAGACCAATTTTACAATATTTTGATGTTAAGAAACCAATTATATTGACTGTTGATAGTTCACAGAGTGGTTTAGGTGCAGCGCTACTACAGGATGGCTTTCCAGTAGCGTACGCTAGTAAAGCGTTGAGTGAAGTTCAGAGACGTTATGCGCAGATAGAGCGTGAACTTTTAGCAATTGTTTTTGCATGTGAACGCTACCATCAATACATTTTTGGCAGCCCCTCTATAACAGTTGAGACTGACCATAAACCTCTTTTAGGTATTTTTCAGAAAAATTTAGAGTCACTTTCACCTCGATTACAGAGGATGAGAATAAAGTTACAACAGTATAACCTGAATTTGGTGTATAAAAAAGGAACAGATCTTTTTATTGCGGACACATTGTCTCGTGCTTATGATGTCAATGATAAATCAGATTTAGAATTAGAGCATGAGCAAATTGAAGCACATGTAAATTTAATTCAACAAGATCTCAATATTAGTCCTATCAATGTATGTAAATTGAAAGATCTTGTAAATACTGATGATGAAATGAAATCAATTATAAAGTTTATTGTAGGTAACGATTGGCCTAAGGACAAAAAAGGTTTACCTTTAAATATTAGGCAATATTGGCATGTAAAAGATGAATTGTCATATTGTAATGGTTTGATTTTCAAGGGTTCTGCAATTGTCATACCCAGTAGTGTACGAGGAGAAATGTTGAGGCGTTTACACTATCCTCATTTAGATATCACTAAAACTCAGCTTAGAGCAATTACATCAGCTCAGCATCATATTACAATGTCCATCTACATTATTCAATCACTTCAAAATTTCATATCTAAATACTTATTATTCTAAAGTACAATATGTGTTTTATTTGTAAATAACAAGTAAACAATAATAGTTATAATTTTTGTTTTAAGATAGAGGTTTAAAAAAACTAATTTTACTTGAGGTTAAAGTTCATAAAATTTCCTTTGTACAGATAAAATTATGCAGACTGAAATGTATGTATGGAACTCGGCCTGTGGCCTTATCAGGAAGTTCGGCCTGTGGCCTTATCAGGAAGTTCGGCCTATGGCCACACCAAGATCCTGTGCTATAGCCCCATTAATGGATTTCGGCCTGCCGCCTCTCCAGGTTACTTAGCCTTTATGACAATTAATTTTGGTTTTTAGGGCAGTGGAGCCCATAAACATAGTATTTTCTCAATTATGATGGTATATTAGGGAACAAGAGAAGAATACTTTTAATTAGATACCCTACTTGAGTGTGTTAGTATAACATTACTCTTTTTTTGGTATTGGAGCATGTTTTTGTTTTTCAGCAGAGCAGAACCCATAAACTTTGCATCTTCTAAAGAATATCGGTTTATTCAGATTTAGGAGATAAATACCTGGACATTTTTTGTTTTTGGGGCATACACTGCGTAATATTTGCCCTTTTTCTAATCTAACAGTATATTTGTATTCAGGTAAATTTTCCTTCTGATTGGATTCCCTACTTGAGTCAATTAATTCATTTATAAAAATGCTACATTTTCAAAAATTATTTATTTAAGGTTCATAATGTTTGACATTTTTAGCTATTATGTAATTATTGTCATAATGTCTTTTTATGGTTTTATAAACTAAAATTCAGATATACAGAGTGAATTATTTACGCATACACACATGTAAAGTTTTAATAATTTTTATCAAGTAATTTTCGTGTTAGCACAAAAAACTGCTTTTTTGCAATTTTTCCATCAGAAATATTGGAGCCATTTAGGAGCAAAACAGGTTGCCAATTTGTTCATGAGTGAAAAAAGTCAACTTTTGTCATTAATCTGGAAATTTCAGAGCGTGAGCTTCAATTCAAGAATACACATGATGGAGGTTGGAAGCTGGGAAGTGCCTTAACATTTAGTATCAGTCAGTAATGTAACTCACTACATTGAGTTTTGTAGTGTATAGATTTAAAATAAAAAGTATACACTGGGAAAATTATAATTTCCTTTAATAATGTCAATTCATACACAACATCTTTGTGAAACAGATACCACTGTACGTGTATGGGTGGGCGTGTGGGTCAACACCATTGTACGTGTACGGGTGGGTGGATGGGTCATCACCACTGTAAGTGTATGGGTGGGTGGGTGGGTCATCACCACCGTACGGGTGGGTGGGTGGGTCATCACCACTGTAAGTGTATGGGTGGGTGGTTGGGTAAATCGTCAGGTCACTAACTGTCCTCAACAGGCAAAGTCATTACATAATAAATAATAAAATATATAAAGGTGTGTATTTTATAAATAAAACTATTTAAAATATGTTTGAATGTGTTTAAATATTCTTTAATACCCTTCATTTCCATATTCAAAGTATTTTGAAACTTAATAGTAACCTACCCGGCCACCCATACACGTACAGTGGTATTGACCCACCCGCCCACCCATACATGTAGTGGTATTGCCCACCCGCCTACGCACAGTGGTATTGACCCACACGCCCACCCATACACGTACAGTGGTATTGAAACCAACTAAATTTTCTCCACAAAGGGATTCTAAGCAAATTACAACAAATAAATAAATTCTGATATACAAGAGCAATTCTAGGTTTAAATTTGAGTAAATTTAAATAACTGATTTGAGTAAAAAACACAATGGTCCTAAAAAGCTTGTCCAATGGCATATTTTTATCAAGACAGAACTTCCATTTTATTCCTAAAATATTGAGCAACAGAAAACTTAACGTACAATTTTTACTAAAAAAGTTAATAAACTAACATTCCAAATTAAAGATAAACTTTATTCCTCTAAATTAAGATATTTATTCTCCTAATCTCAAGTAAACGAAAGAGAACCAACAGCAACCCACGCAGACTAATGTTCCGATTATTGATACAGACAAGTCAACAATGCAAACTAAAAAATAAATCACCTGTGGATCTGGTCTAGGGGATCATTTTTGCAAAAGGGTACAGCAAGGTTCAGTCTCTACAGCCCTGGGTTCCTGTGATATTTCTTTGTTTGATATAAAACAATGCAGCAAGTTCGTGGTTTGTCTGCACTCTTTAGAATGCAAAAAAATTGGATGCAGCCCAACACTGTTCACCTGCTACACAAGTCAGGATAGTGATGAAAGATTAATAAAATTTGAGGCATCGTATTCCAAGATACAATATTTCATTAATGTTTATTTTAACATGATTTAATTGAATATGAAAAGAAGAGTACCTTTTACACTAATATTGAACTTAATAAACCTACTGTACTCATTTTATCCCTCTACAATGCCTTGAAAGTCCTTGTAATAACACCACACAAAAATGTCCAAGCATCTTAACATGCCTAGACGTACAAGTGCTTTTCCAGTGTTCATTGCCCCTTTCTGTTTAAGGTCATGTTTAGAACTCTGTATTAATTGTTTTATCAGTAATTTAATTTGCTAACCGACACTATGTGAGAAATATTTAAAACGTTGATTTATTACTGCTTCACAATACAATTTCCACTTGAAACTTCCAGTCTTTTGGTGCTATCTTACTATTACTGCTCTTAATTGATACTTTTTCAACTTTTTTTTACAGCATACAATTTTTGAACTATATGAAAAAGTCATATTTTTGCAAAAAATACTGCTTAGTTTACCTAAATGGCTTGTCCCAATAGGGACCCGAATTAGTGTAATCGATAGTCCAAACAATTTTTATATTGGAACAAAATCGTTCAATGAACTAATCAGCTTTATTACGATTATGTTATGTGTGATATAAATAAGGCTTTCGACTGTGTTGACCATGGCATCCTATTGAAAAAACTTGAAACATACAGCTTTACCGGTAATGAAATTAAATTTATAAAATCCTTTCTTTCTACTGTCATCAGAGGGCTTTGTCTAATCGCAAATTCTCTCAGTTCACTGAAGAACCTTTTGGTGAACCACAGGGTTCGGTCCTGTTTTTGTTTTTAGTAATGATAAATGACCTAGATAAGAATGTAGCGTCTGAAGTAGTCATGTTTGCAGATGATGTTACTTTCCATTTTTCTGACAAGTCACTTGAAAATTTAAATCTTTTTCTGAGTCACAGTATTAACCAGACATCTAATTGGTATTGTTTCAACCAGTTCTCACTTAATTCAGATAAAACTCAAATTATAAATTTCTTACTCAAAAGAGATATTTTTAAAAGTATAAATAGTGTTAAGTTTCTTTGTATTCATATAGACACCAGACAACTGGTATGACCACATGATGCTTCTTGTAAGAAGCTGGTTAGAGTTGTTTATCTCATCAGATATCTAAGGGACTGTTTAACTCGATCTTATTTGGGAATATTTTTCATTTTTTCATAGAATTTTGTGTTATGGCCAATTATTTTATGATAATTCTTCAGGGGTTGACAAAGTTTTACTTCTTCAAAATAAAATATTTAGAATAATAAATTTCTCTCATTTTACTGAGCCATGCAAACCATCATTTATAAGGGAAAAAATGTTAACTGTTGTAAATCAATATATTTTAGATTATCTAATTCATAACAAAGAACATGTCCATCATCTCCCTCTCAATAGCCATATTCATTCTTAAACTACTAGAAATGCACATCAGATCCATGTTCGAAACAATAGACTTAGCCTTATACATTTATCCTATAAATCTGTTGGCATAATTATGTTTAATAGGCTACCTCATAGTGCCAAGTATGCCACCAAAAATAAATTTAAAACTTTATTCTGGAACTGGTTGGTAAGGAATCCAACATATGTCATAAGGGATTATTTTGATTTCAATATGTCAGAACTCAGATTTTAACTTAAAAGTCATACAAGGCTCGTAAATGTATTTAATGCTTTATGTATTCATGACAAGTCAGTTTATTTAAATTATGAATTTATTCATTCTTAAAGCCTCCTGAGCTGATATATATATAACAAATAATAAGGTTAACAACGTACCTTTTGTCGTCTTCAGCTACAAAATCCTATTTATTGGATAACCGGTTTCAGAGTAAAAACTCCATGTTCACATCCATTGTACCTTGTCAAAAGTCACATTAAAAACATTATACAAAAATTAAATATTTACAAAAATAAAAATAATAAAACACATGATAACACTGCCGGTTGGTATGATGGTTAGATCCGGATTAAGCGTGCAGCTGGAACGATGTTATCCAATGCTTACTTGACTTTGAACAATTTTATTTCTATATGGCCGTCTGTCTTCTTTCATTGGTTGATTCAAATTTGCAATCCTATCAAATAAAACATTTGTAGAGAATTTTAATTTTTCATTAAGCACAGTAGTTGGGTTGCTTTTTATGGCTTTATATATTTCATAATTCTCTAAGAGTATTCATTGTCGCACCTTTATTACATTTATGGAGAATATCTAGGTTGGTGTCAATGTCCTTAATGTTATGATTGTTGTTAACTAAATGTTCAGCAAAACGAGATGTTTAAGGCTTATTAACGTTAAATACTTGGACAATCTGAACATTTGATTTTATATATGCCAGTGGTATCTAAGGCAATAGGATTTGGTTTATTTAGGACATTTAATAGTTTTCCTATTTTATTAGATGTTTTATAAGCTAAAGTGACATTTTTTTTTTAATTGTGATTTCAAAGTGAAATATAAATTTTCACCATATTCTATTGATGTGTACTTTTGCTTGGGTTTTTCTGAAGGAGCGAGAACTTTTTTATTTTTAATTTTATTAACTAGGTCATCAACCATTTTTATGTCATGACCATTATGCACCGCTATGTATTTTATAATATTTAATTCTTTGGCATAATCTTCTGTGGTATGTGGAACTTTCAATAATCTGTTAACCATACTTCTGTATGCTGATAATTTATGTGAATAAGGTTGGTATGACGAGGCATGGATTGTATGGTCGGTGGCTGTTGGCTTTCTGTATATGGAGTATGTAATGGTTTTAAGGTGTTTCTTTAAGGTAAGGTCAAGGAAATTTTAACTATTATCTTCAGTTTCAATGGTGAATTTTAAGTTTTGTGAAAGTCATTAAGATATTTATTGAATAGGTCTAGTTGCCTTTTATTTCCTTTAAAAATGACTATTGTATCATCTACATAGCAGCGGTAAAGTAAAATATTATTCAAAAACTTGTTATTCTCAGAAAAAATATGTTTATTCTCAAAGTCGTTCAGATAGATTTCAGATAAGATACTTGAGAGGGGGGATCCCATGGCCAAACCATTCTTTTGAAAGTAGTATTTATTTACAAATTTAAAATAATTCTGGCTCAAAACTATTTCTAGTAGATTTGTCATTTCATCTATGGCATCATGGCTTAGTTTGGAGTTGGAAAGTAAACTTCTTTTGGTTATTTCTAATGTCAAAGCTATTGGTACATTTGTATATAGGTTGGTGATATCAAATGATGACAAGGTGTGATATGGTTCAATAACTAGGGTTTTTTGTAACATCAATAAGTTCTAGACTGTTATTTAGATTGTAGTTCTTAGGGAAAGTAATATTATTTCTCAAAATTTTTCTAGTTTTTTGCTTAATTTGTAAGAAGGAGCAGTTGTAAAATTGACAAGTGGTCTGATGGGTACGTCTGCTTTGTGGATTTTTGGTAGGCCTGTGAGGCTGGGGGGTTTGGGGTCTATAATTTTTAAATATTTTATCTCGTCTTTAGTAAATATATTTATGCTTTTATTGATTGCATTTTTTAACGAATTGTATTTAATTGTAGGGTCGTCAAGCATTTCATTGATGTCATTATTAACTATAAAATCTGTAACTTTTTTGTTATAATCTTCTATGGGAATGATTACAACTGACTGTCCTTTGTCTGCTCTGGTGATAATACATTTGTGTTCTATTAGTTTATCTTTAATAGACTTCAGTAATGATAAGTTATTGTTGCTTACGTGTTTTTTATGTTTTTTGTAAGTCTGTATTTTCTTAACTTTTTGATCGATTTTATGTCTAATAACAGTTTTTGTTTGATCATTAGTGATAGAACTAATTGAGATTTCGGCATTTAATATTTCAGAAATAATGTTTTTGTTCCAACTATTCTTCTGTATATTGTATTTTAAGCCTTTATTTAAAATATTGTTTTCATCATCTGTGAAAACAATGTTGGTGTAGTTTACAACACGTTCAAAAAAGGTGTGCTCACAACTAATGTTTGGTACTGGTTTAATTTGAGTTTTCAATAAAATATCTATTTTCTTTTTCTGAGTGTTTTTCTTTTTAATAATTACCCCCAAATTTGAATCAACCAATGAAAGAAGACAGACGGCCAGATAGAAATAAAATTGTTCAAAGTCAAGTAAGCATTGGATAACATCGTTCCAGCTGCACGCTTAATCCGGATCTAACCATCATACCAACCGGCAGTGTTGTGTTTTATTATTTTAATTTTTGTATAATGTTTTTAATGTGACTTTTGACAAGGTACAATGGATGTGAACATGGAGTTTTTACTCTGAAACCGGTTATCCAATAAATAGGATTTTGTAGCTGAAGACGACAAAAGGTACGTTAACCTTATTATTTGTTAAATTATGAATTTGTGACGTGATCTATTGTAATATTGTATTTAATGATCAAATTAATCAATCAATATCATATATAAACTTTTTGTTCAAAATATAATTATAAGGAAACAAGCGTTGTTATTTATGTACAATAAATATTTTTACTGAACTTAACATGAAAAAGTGTTCTGCTATTAAAGAGCAGTGACTTTTTCAATCCAGTAGCATCAGGAGCGTGTCATGAGGCAATTCATCCATGAGAGTTAAAACCCCTTCCCCCTCCCAATTTTTAATTACCCCTCAAAAAATGTTAGCTGGTGGTGACATTTTTCCAGTAAATCTAGCAGACCTGGTTAAATGTTTACAATTATTTAATCCTAGAATGGTACACTATGTTGAAGAAATGTTATTGTTATACTGTAGTAATGTTTAACATTTTGCTTTTAATAGTTACTTAATAATACACATACATGTAGCTATGACAATGAAATGAAAAATGACTTTATTGTACAATTACATTACAATTGGCGAGATTAGGATTAAAAGGTTTTCTCTTACACCTTACCATTATTACTATAATGCAAACAAGTCTTTAACACAAAAATCAAAACATTAATTTAGTGTGTAAAATAAAATAAATAGATATTAGAAGATAGTCATAACACAAAAGAGAAATTAACAAATAATAGTCATAGAATATAAATAAAACATATAAATTAAACATATATAAATAAAACATATTCTGTATTAACATACATACAAAATAAACAACTGTAAACTTAAACTCATATTCATCCTCTCATACATACCATGCCATCAGCACACACCTACTGTCACGCAAGCCGCTCATCCCACCCGGAGAATAACAGTAACTGCAGCCCTGAAACCGATCATGCCCTTCGCTACCTCTAATATTATCAGGAAGATTATTCCAAAGTCGGCAAGCGGTTACAGTAAAGGAACTGTTATATAAAGAAATTTTATGGAGAGGAATTGACAACATTGAAGATTCGCGCCAAGTGTTCCAAGTACTAGTCTCAGAAATATAAGAAAAAGGTTCAGACAGATAAGTTGGGGAATTATTATGTAAGATTGAAAACAAAATAGTGAGAATATGAAGGATACAGAGTTGATTCAATTTGAGAAGACAAAGGTTTTAGAAAAATGGGATAACATGATCTCAATGTTTAAGGTTGAAAATAAAACGGATACAATAGTTTTGGGTACACTGCAAATTATGATATTGATAAGAGACTCTTGGAATTCTGCAAGAAACCACAGATTAAACACCTTATAACAGACTGCAACTAGAACATGTGTTCCGTTAGAGTTTACATCAACAAGCATGCGTTCAGGACAGCCCAATCTGGAGTTATCAGAAGTGTAAAGAATTGATACAGGAATATGAGATTTCAAGTAAACACTCCTCCCAACAACTTTAGATATACGATCATTTCTATAGATATTGTATCCATGAAGTTCAACACTCATATCACCAATATGGGGTTTAAGCCAAGTTTCAGAAACTAGAATTACATCAAATTGGGAGGTGTCAAATATAGTGCGAAATTCATCGATATGACAGAAGAGTGATTGAGCATTAACATGAGATATTTTAAGATGGTTACGGAAAAAGGATAGTTGGTGGCAAAGGTACTGAGGGGGGGAGACACCGTCGGGGCATCGGCTACGGGCATGAGTGTCAGGACATGCCACGGCAGACCGTGGCCAGACCACGCGGGCAGAGAACGACACCGGCAGAGAACGACAACCCATTTACACCACACACATCCACCTTATTCATAGATAAAAAATTAAAGAAAGAACAATAATTATTAATTAATATAACATACAGTAGAACCTCTTTAAAACTGAAAATGAAACCGCCATAAAACAGTATATTTGATGGACTAGTTGGAAATGCAACCTTGTGATATATTATTTTTGTTTTTTATTTTAGATACTAAACTACTGTTTTATCCTGTGTATTAAGGTACTGAATTCTCTTATTCAGTCAGATGTGTTTACAACTGTTCTCAATAGATGCATTTAACAGTCCAAAAACACTCAATAGGCAACAATGATGCAGGCAATAGTTTTCAATCTGTGGTTCTTTCAGCTGAAAAAGTAAACAACCGATTGGCCAATTAAATGAGGAAAATAATGGTGTAAGTGGACTTTTGGTGGTTGATTGGTCAATCGTTAATATCAATTAGCTGCCCCATCACTAAGAAACGTCATCAGGGAATACTCTGCTACTTTGAGAATAGGCCCTAATCAATTGTCATCGTCGACATTAACTCTGTAATGATACACTATCTTAAATTGTATCTAAGGGTAATGTTTTTTCGCTGTGGTTGTTTTTTTTTTCATTCGGACCGTAGCCTACATCCCATCACAGTTATATATATTTGAACCATCCAAAGGCCACTCAGTGGTCAGTATTGATTCTAGACACTCGTCGATTAGCTATAAGGAGATGTACTTTTATAATTTATATGCTTATATAAATATAAATCACTTCTAAATGTGTATATAAATATTATTTCTTTTTGATAAAAAGTGGTGAAATATGAGTTAATATCTATTGAAGAGTTGATTTCCAGGATCAACTAGGGTTTTTAACGAAAAATCAAAAACTGAGTTTTTTGACAGTGAAAAAAAACTTTAAAAGTTCATGATAATTGTGCACTTTATGGCCACCTCTGGAAATACATTTTCTTTTTTAAAAATTGGTGAAAACATACATTGAAAAGGTTGATTTCAACCCCAGAAAACTCGTTTTATACCGAAAAATTGAAAACTATTCTTTTTATCCAATAGTGAAAAGACCAACTTTTTTGAATTGAAAAATCATTATTTTTCAACAATTTTTTCCATGTTACATGTTTTTTATGCCGAACATGAATATATAATTGGTTTTCAATCAAATTTATTTTCGGCCTGAAAAATATACTTTTTACTTAGGGCCTACCTAACCTATCCTGTCTTTTTATTCAACAATAATTCGAAATTTGCATTAAATCTGGTACATCGTCTGTGGGACAGTCTGCCAGCTATTCCTCTTGTAGGAGTGTAGGTGAATTCAGTTTTTGTGGTTAGTAGTTAGTGTTTGGCTATTGTCGGTGTTGTTGGGTATCATGTCCTGCTAATCGTGATTCGCCGCGAAAGTAGTTTATCCATTATTTCTTGAGAAATAATTGTTATAGATCAAAATAGTTTTCAAATTAAAAATATGTGATTTCTGCACAAGGAAAAGCATATCTCGTGATAATGTAGCTAATTCTTGACCCATTTCCGGCAGTTTTCAAATTTTGTTTGGTGGTAAGAAACTGCATAGTAACTAAATTTGTTATTTTTCAAAAATTTTCTAAATATTCTGCATGTTTTTTTTATATTCTGAAGAGGAATATATAATTTGTTTTGAAATAAAATCATTTGTTTAGCCCAACAAATACAGAACTCACCTTACCAGATATAACCTAACTTATCCAAATCGTCTATATACTTTTAAAAATTTGTAAATTGCTTTAAAATTGGGTGCCTGACCTCTGGGACAGCCTGCTGGTCAGCCCTTATGCAAGAAAATAGTTTTTTTCTGTTTAGTTAAAGCTCTTACTTATCATTACGAATATGGCCTCCATACGTTATTTACTGCAAAAGTAGTTTTTCTGTGACCTCTCAAGAAATAATTTTTACCAAAAAAGCTTTCAAATTCGTGTTTGGCATAAAAAGTATATTAAATAAAAAAATTTGAAAAAATCATGTAAAAAATAATTGAGAAAGTATAGTTCAAAATTTGACATTTTCAATAATTTAGATTTATTAAGTTTTGTCTACAAAATGTGTTTTGCGAAATATAAAAGGTATTTTTGCAGAAAATACAAACCTAGTCTACCTACTGGTGATCATGAATATCTACCTACATGTGTATTTATAATAAGACTGTGGTTCGGATTCCACATAAAGCTGTAGGTCCCTTTGTTGCCCTGGCCATTGGGGTATTAATAAATTGCCCTTTCTGAGGAACAATTGAATTCAGTTAGTAACCAGACTACACTCATACCATCATTCATATTTGCCTTAAAATACGCACAACGTTGTGTCGGCGTCTCTAAGTAAGAATGTAAGTTTTTCCATTTGCTCTTAATCCTTTTAATCCGGGCGGACAATATATTGTCCGCCGAAAACTATGCGAAGCGTACGGGCGGACCCTATATTGACTGCCGCAGTACTCGTCAAACGTACGGGCGGTCAATTTACTGTCCGCCATATTTCATACTATTAAATAATTATGTAGGCGCACTTTATTTATTCGAAATTGTTTTGATAATGTTTTATAGTATATAGTCTGCACTAATAATGAGGCTATTCCAATATTTTTAACGCCTTTTACTTTTTTTATTTGAAATACTGAGGTAAAGTTTTGATCTGATCAGTAGCCTCAGAAGTTGTCAGCTGTCTGCATTCATCATATGGTGTTGTTGTGTTTATTTACATTGTGTTGTGAAGCAAAAAGTTTTTTTATTTTATTACATTGTAGTTTTGTTGTGTTTGTTCTAATAAGGGAACAAAGTATGACAGGAGCAACAGGCAAAGATCAAGAACTATCTGTTCTCTTTGCCAAGAGGGCTGCCATCCAATGTGTATGCCCAAACATGTTTGCAACTATAGGCCATTTCAAATTTTAGCTTCGGACTTCGGTTTTTGTAAATATATAAACTTAGTGATAAGTGTAAATAGTGTGAATGAATTTCTTATACAGTGGGAGTGGAACTATGTGAAAGAGATATTACATTTGAACTTATGTGAAGCCACTGGTAAGTGATTTTTTAATTTTGTTCTTTTTTTCTAAAAACCCAGACATGACATTATTATTTGAATTTGCAATAGTACAATTATTCCTTAGCCTAGGGTTATGAAATTTATATATGTTGTAGCTAATAAAATATTGTACTGAAAAATGTCAGTTCCCATGGTAATATTCTTTTTATTTATCATAGTTATTCACCTCGAAATGTTTTTGTATTTTTTTTTTTTTTACTATAAAAACCTAATAAAACAAATTAAAAAAATTATTTTCTGATTTAAATATAGTTAAAAGTACATTAATAAGTTAGAAAATCTTATTGTGCAAATTTTGGTACCAAAAACATTGTAATAGCTTGAGTATAAACAAAAAAATGGCATTTTATATACATACACATAATAACCAAGAATTTAGCCTGCGGCGGTTTTGGAAGACCAGTAGAAAATTAGTACAGAAGTTGTAAGTGACAATTAATTTTTTCTCCCGGGTTAAAAGGGTTAAACAGAGTTTAATTATATAGTTTAATTAAACAGAGATTATATTTAGGAATGTATATAATATTTAACTATTTGTTTTTGGTTTACATTTAGTTTTTCAGACACCTATTAGAATAATTTTTAATATATTTTTGTCAAAATGACACTTTGCTCTTCAGAAATTGATAGGGTGCTAGATGGAGTGATGCTGATTATGGCGACAGGGGTAGTGTATGAAGATAACATTAGAAACTAATTCGTACTCCTCTAGGGAAGAAAACACATTAAAAGAGGAAAATCAAACCTCAAAAAGAAGGAAAACAATTATTCACGGCAGTAAAGAACAGGTTCTACTGAAAAAATTTGATTATGCCCCAGCATCCAATAGGTTTTTTGTACCATATGTAATAAACCATCTACATCAACTAGCAGTCAAGGATCACAAGAGCCCATACAAGAGGAGGCCTGTGAAGTTCAGCTAGATTCTACAGGTAATTCCACAATGGTGAGTGGAAGGATTGCACAAACCATCATAGGAAGAACTGGGTTAAATTGGATGGTAAAAGATCCACCATCCAATTTAACAGGGTCTCTGTTTAGGCCTATCTGTACAGTGCTTCAGACATTGTTAATTGAAGACAGCAACACAAAGGTGTGGGTAAAGATGTAACAACCCCACTAGAAGACTTTGGTTTCCTAAATTTTAAAAAACGTGCAACATAGAACTTAATTAATTTTTTTCTATTTCTGATGTACATGTTGAATAATACTTAACTCCATTTACAGCTAATTTAATCTTAATTATTTTAGTTTTTATAAGTGGTCTTTTTATTTCTTGTTTCATTATGTAAATTTTTTTAAATATTGGCTTAGTCAGGAAGCATTGTTTATAATTGAACTTATCTTCAATTAATGTATACCATTCTAAATAATCCTCTACTACAACTATTTTTTTTTTCTTTTGCGTAAGTACAATGTAATTTTAAAATGCTACGTTTTATTTTTATATTCAACATACTATTAAATGGAGCCAGTTTATAGCATAATATTTACAGTAAAATAAAGTAGGACCTCTTTAATCCGAACTAATTAAAACCGGGAGTGTTCGGATTATCAAATCGTTCAGATTACAAAATATTGTTATTTTCTTATAAAAAGTTAAAATATGGCTAAAATAGATCATACTTAAGGTTTAAAGAAAAGAGAGAAATGCTTTACAGTGTAAAAGATGGTTATTGTTTTTTCAACAACTTACATACTATATAAATATTAACTACATTAAATAAAAATTATACTGCTTATCATATATATTTGATAATGTTGCTTTTATAATAAAAATGAGAAACTGAATTTGGTAAATATTTATATAAAAATTGGAAAATAATCAATACATACTACAGTAATTACATAAATTATTGATAATTAAATGTTAGGATGATTAAAATTGGATTTTCATGTTTCAGATATGTACATACACTTTTTTTTTTTTCTTTCTCATGGTGGTGTTCGGATTAGTGGACGTTTGGATTACAGAAGTTCAGATTAAAATAAATTCAGTTGGTTGTAGAACTGAATCTGTTGTTCATCAACAACTGAATGAATCTGTTAGATTCAATTGGTTAATCTCATCACTAGTGGTTGTGAACCTGGGAGTTGAGTTGGTGTGTATTGACTGAGAGATACATATGTTTTGAGATGAATAAATATTTACCTGAATCAGTTTGTCTCCTTTCATTACATCTAGATGTAGCCCAACAGGTGGTTTGCCAGCCCTACAACATTAAAATTAAACCGAAATAGAATGATAACAATATATGGTAAACTTATGACATAAAAAGTAAGTATAACCTCCTCAGGATATAGCTCCAAGTTAGAAACTAAATTATCGTTACAATTGATTTATTACCATTCTGTACATACCAATTTGGTACATCATAATGATTTGCCATATTACAAAGAACAAAATCAAAATAGGTTGGTTAGGTGTCAAACAATTCTACAAACATTGACGAATTCTAGACATCGGCACCATTGGCGGTGAATTCAATTTCATTCTGTTTCTGTTACTTTATTTTTCATTTAGGCCACAGCCACTGCCAAAATATAAACAAACGTCTTCTTTGGCCATCTTTGCTCAGGACCATAATATTAGCAAAGAGGAACCGACATGAATCCAGACAAAAAACTAATGTTGTACTATAGGTATAATAGAAGCATAGACCTTCTATTCTATAGGTATAATAGAAGGTCTATGGTTGTACTACAGCAAATATAGACTGGATACCCGAAAATATATATCGATATTAAATAAAGTAATCATTGAAATAAAGGATAAATATTTATTGTAGGTTATATATTTGTACACTCTGAAGATGGCCTAAGAGTCATATATTAATTTATAAAATTATTTAAAAATAATTTATAAAAATATATTAATTTATATAATAAATATAATATTTATATATGTTAAAAATACTTGTCAGGACGTTGGATAAATGTACACTGTCGTTCACCCTAAATAATATTTCAAGGACTCTTCTACATAACTTGGGTAGAACTTATTACTGTATAAATATCTTTGTCTAAGTTTAGGGCTTAGTTGATTTTGAGATTCAGTCATGCCACAACTGTTCAAGCAGAGATGGCTTGGACTGAGTAAGACGTGTTCAGTTCGACTCCACGTTTTTCGTTACTCAATTACTCTGGACTCGACAACCCAAATAAACCAATCATATTCTCCAATAGCACCCGACACAACAGCAATAGAAATAAGAAGACTACCAGCAAAAATCACAAAAAACTAAATCTCAGACTTGTAAGCCAACCCGGTAAAAAACCCAAATTACTCCTGCTGTTAATACACCGGAATTGAAACATTATAACTTCAAAAAAGTGTTATTGAAGCGGACAGCTACGCTCACCACCTGTCAAAAATTATGCAGGAGCGAATCCGCTCTGACATAAACGAGAGTGAGGTCTGTATGCCGGGGGCGAAGCTCCGGGATGTCGTGTCAGGAAGTCCTCCCCCACCTGGAAGCTGATGCATTTTGATCGCAGGGATGAATGATGTGGCAGCTGGTGAATCCGTGACAGTCTCCAGAGATCTAGAAGAAGCCATCATAAAACGTAGCAGTTCGGCCAATATCATGGTATTAACCCTGCCTCACCGTCATGATCTTCAACCTAAGCACCCAATCAATCACTGTACAGCCGAGATCAACAACTCCATCTACGATCTCAGTTTTAAATTGAACTTTAAAGTGATTGACTTCAACAATATCGGAAGGTGGATGTTTACCAGGCATGGTTTACACTTGAGGCTCCCAGGGAAGAGGCTTCTTGTTGACTTGCTGATGAGAAGTCTATCTGGTGCAGAACAGCCTGCCACTACACACCTGTCCAGAACAACTGCGAAATCACCGGACGACTTGCCACCAGCGAGTCCAGCGGAACCTAAGACTCTTCAGTACGAGAGCTTTGCGGAAGCCCTGAAGCAGCCACCTACATATATTAACAGTTTTAAAAACAGTAAAAAACCTTTTTTAATAGCAAGTCCCCAAGCTTCGAGTCGAGCTTAAATCACACCCACCCTCCCCACCTCAATCGAACATTTGATAAATCCCCCAGGGAGAATAATTTTACTATCATTCACCTAAACGCCCAAGTGGCAACGAACAAAGAAGATGAGCTATCCATCTTATGCTCGGAATTGGATCCAGACATTCTCGTGGTGAGTGAGACTGACTTCAGTCAAAACACTAAAAACCACTACCAAATTCTAAATTAAAATTTGGTGATTGCATTCTGTAGAGAAAAATAAAAAGGGGGAGGAGTGGGCACTTTTACAAAGCTAAATACAGACAGTGACAAGTAACTGGGAACTACCACTTGCCACTGAAAAACACTTTGAAATCACCGGGATAAAGCTATCAACAAAAACTTATAAATTGCATATCATTGGACTATCGCTCTCCCAGTGGTGATGAAGGCGTCTTCTTCCAGCAGTTTGAGGCTTTATTGAATGGATTACTCAGTGAAAACGTTCACTTCATTCTGTTGGGAGATTTTAACATCGACGTTTTAGACCAAGATGACAAGATGACCAAAAGGTTTATAGACGTACTAACCACATTTGGCCTAACATGGTCAGTGAATACCCCCACCAGAGTGACGCCCACGTCGAGAACTGCAATTGACAACGTCATAAGCAATATATCAAACATAATTATAACTGTTGTATGCACGGCGATCTCTGACCATGATGCTCAGCAGGTGGTTGTTACGGACTGCCAGCAGGAAAAGAAACTACCGGTAGTCTCTATACAACGAGAACTATACCCGGAAAATATTGCACTTTTCAACGCAAAATTATCTAAAGAACGTTAGAATTTTCCACAGCTTCCCACCTTCAATGAAAACTTTGCAGCCTTCAACGACACTTTACTTTTCAACTTAAATACATTCTGCCCTTAAAAAAAAAAATCTCAAAAATGACGGACGATAACTTCTGGCATATTAGTCTCATGAGAGAGAATAAAATTCCTCTCAATAATTGTTAAGAGGTCCCAGTATATTGATTTCAAAAATTATTTTAAAAAATACAAAAAATATATAAGAAAGTCATTAGAGCTGTAAAGGCCTATGACACTTGTAAAACACTTAAAAGCTCTTCCAATTTGGCAAAAACAGCCTCGAAAATAATTAACTCAAAGTCAAATTCAGCCAAGTCAAATCAAATAAAATTAAAAATGAGTTTGTTAGCAGCCCTGTCAGAGTAGCTAACAAATTCAACAAGTTTTTTTCCGAGGTTGCTGAGTGTAACAACCAATTTTCAGCACCATACAGCGTTACCAAAGGCCGGAGCCCCGCGGACTCTATGATGCTAGCCCCGGTTAATGAGCAAGAAGTCGCTCGTGTAATTCAACAGCTTCCCTCCAAAAAGACATATGACACCAATTATATGTCAACGTGGCTAATAAAAAAGTGTGTAAAAACATAGTCAGCCCCCTAACAGCCCTAATCAACGATTCTTTTCAGTCTAGAATGTTCCCAAATGCATTGAAAAAGGGTAAAGTTCTACCAATATTCAAAAAAGATGACCCACACTTAATAAATAATTACCGCCCTATCTCGCTTCTGCCGGTTTTTAGCAAGATCTTTGAAAAACTTTTTCTCATACAACTCTCAAAATGTCTAGAGAAATACAATCTTCTTTCGAAGAACCAATTTGGGTTCCGGGCAGGAGAGTCCGGTTGCAGTAATGAGTCTCGTTGACTTAATTGTTTAAGGTATTGAGAATAAGGAACATACACTCAGTGTATTTTTCGATCTCTCAAAAGCCTTCGATTGTGTGGATCATAAAATTCTGTTACAAAAACTCAAACACTATGGAGTCCGAGTAGTGCCACTAGTGTGGCTTGACTCGTACCTCAACAACAGAACACAATATGTGCGCATCTCAGTTCATTCATCTTCAAATTTAAAGCTGAAGTATGGGGTCTCACAGGGACATATACTCAGTCCACTATTGTTTCTTATTTACGTTAATGACGTTTGCTCGGCTTTACAATATGGACATTTAGTCCAATACGCCGATGATACGACTCTCCTCTACAAATCAGTCTCAACTGAACTCTTGGAAATTCAATCGTTTCTTGATTTGAACAGTTGCGTCCAATATTTTAGAAAATTAAATTTAAATACCAATAGTTCAAAAACAAATTATTTGCAGTTCTGCTTGAGAACCGAGGCCTTAGTAAATAATCCTGTAGTAATGGCAGACAACACCGTCTTACAGGGGGTTGAGTCAGCAAAGTTCCTTGGGATATACTTTGATCGAAGTTTGACCTGGACTAGTCATGTGAACCATGTATGTGCCAAAGTTTCATCAGGCGTTTACGCCCTGAGGAAACTGTCAACGTTTTGTACAACTCAAGTTATTCTCATGGCCTACTTTAGTCTAATTCATTCCCACCTTACCGATGGAATCCCAGTATGGGGCGGATGCTCAAGCACCCAATTCTTCCGAATTTTCAGACTGCAAAAAAAGCAGTACGTATTATATCAAAACTGAATTCTAGAGAGTCGTGTAAACAAGCCTTTATTGAGCTGAGATTACTAACACTGCCCTGTCTCTACATCATTGATACTACTCTCCTCTGTATGACCAAGTGTCATCTTATGCGAGGTAGTGACATACATGCGTGCGGAACCAGAGGCAGGGACAATTACAGAATTGGACAGCACAGAACGGTGATATACGAGCGCTTTCCGTCGCAGGCGGGTACTACGTTTATCAACAGCCTACCTGACTCAATGAAAAACGTTCCAGTGCCCCAGGCACTAAAAGTCAGAGACTAAAGAGTTTCTTGACTCAAAAGGCCTTCTACTCGGTGGGGGAGTTCCTCCAATACAACTGGGAGAGCTAATCTCGGCTCGAAGTTGGGATGGAAATTGCCAGAGTATGAATGAAGGTGAGAATTAATATTGGAAATGTATGTGTGAATGAGGGAATGAGTGGTGTGTTTTCAAGTTTCATGTTTATATTTGTCTAGATTTATTTATAGCACAATATGACGTTTTGTATACAACAATTTGTTGTCTAACACAAATAAAGATTTATTATTATTATTCATTGTTTCAAGTTGGATATTCTAGTTATTTTATTGCAATTTTTTGTCCGTGTGTTGTTTGAGTGTTCGTAAATCCAGGTTTTTTTATTTGTTTTATTGTTCTTGAAAATATTCAATTGAAATTTTTATTTTCCGGTCGCCACAGAACTTAATGTCCGGGACAAATGGCAAGGCAAGAACGGATTCCCTTATCAGCAGCTGAATACTTTCTCTCTTTGCTAAATATTTTTCATCAGTTTTTAGCGTAGCTGGCATCTTAGTCTCGAAGTATGATTATGGATGTAATGTCTCTCTGTCTGCATGTCAAATCTATGATGTAGATATTCAGCGAAGGCTTGGGACAATAGATCCAACAAAGGGCGTTGGGCCTGATGGAATACACACCCTGATTCTGCGTCTCTGTGCACCTACGCTTGCTCCCCACTTGGCTGTTCTTTTCCATGCTCTGCTTGCTGTTGTAGTCGGTACTGGTGGCGCAGTGCTGTAACCCAGCTACTTGGGGACGAAGTGTTTGGGAGATTGTAGGCAATATGTTCAATGCTCGGTCCTTTTAATACCGACACGGCGTCCGCTCAATGGTTGCCATGTACGTGGACACTACTAGAGACATTTGGGGTGACAATGTTGGATTGTATTCGAGGTAAGGATTTTGTTTAGGGCAGAGAACTGAGTGTCAGACTTGTCAGTTAGCTGAAAATCAGACCAAAACTATGTGGTTCGGACTCCACGTAAAGCTATAGGTCCCTTATTGGCCTGACTTTTGGGCTATTAATAAATTGCCCTTTCTGAGGAACAATTGAACTCAGTTAGTAGCCAGACTACACTCATACCATTATTCATATTCGCCTTAAAATACGCACAACGTTGTGTCGGCGTCTCATAAGTAAGAATGTAAGTTTTTCCATTTGCTCTTAAACAGAGTTTAATTGTACCTATTTTTAAGTCTGGCAGTAAAGGTAACGTCAAAAACTATAGGCCCATTGCCATCCAGTCAACACTTGTCCATCTTCAAAACAAGATTACTCCTGTGCAACATGGATTCATGGGTGGTCGCCAACAGTGACTAATCCATTGCAATTACAAGATGTGACAGTGAATTCCTTCACAAATGCTTGCCTGGTGGACTGTACCTACCTTGATTTTTCGAAAGCCTTTGACAAGATAAACCATCGGCTTTTGATTGCCAAACTTGAAGGTTTTGGAATCTGTAGTCTCCGACTTTAGTGGCTTGATAGTTATATGTGCGGCCGTTCCTTTGTTGTCAAAATGTGATGGATCCCTCTCCCCTTCATTTCCAGTAACATCTGGCGTACCGCAGGGCAGTCATCTGGCCTTCTTCTTTTCGTTTTGTTCATTAACGACATTGGGTGTGCGATTGAAAAACAATATTTGATGTTTGCCGATGATATCAAGCTGTTTACAAAAGTTCAGTCTGATTACGATAAAAAAAACTCTTCAGACATCTCTTAATAATGTCATTGACTGGTGTAGTGCAAATGCTATGGAATTGAACATATCCAAGTGCCAGATTATTACTTTTACTCGTGGGTGAATAAGTTATCTTTGTGATTATCAGTTGAATGGTACCAGCATCACTAGAGTGGATAATATTTGAGACCTGGGCGTGATATTGACTCGTACTCTAAACCCACAAGACCATATACTCCAAATAACGTCTAAAGCCAGTACATTAATAGGCTTTGTCTTGAGAAGCACAAGAGACTTTAAATCTCCTCTGGCACTTGTTGTTCTGGTTAAGTCTCTTATTCGTTCTGTTCTTGAGTATGGTTCTATTGTGTGAAAACCATATCAGCAAGATCAGTCTGACAGGATCAACAAGATTCAAATTTGTTTCATACGTATTTTAGGTATGAAAATGGGCTACACCTACAGAGAAGCGTGCGTTGCTGATATTGAGGATTATTTTCGTCTAGAAAAACTACATAAGAGGAGGGACATCTGTGACCTAGTTTTTCTTTTTAAACTGGTCAATGTACTACTGGACTGTCCAGATATCTTGCACAGTATTGATTTTTCTATTATGCGTGGCACCCGTTCCAGAGCTATCTTTCAACGTAAGTATACGCCTACATCATATGCATATCATACAGGTGTTCACAGGTTGAGATCTGGTAGTGAAACTGCAAACATACTGAACTTCTTCTGTGGCTCAACTGAGCGTTTCAAGAAACAAACATAGAGTGTCACTGGTGAATAAACACATCGCTAGTGGCTCTGTGACTAACACCTTAGTCGTTAAGATGTCGATGGAGTTGAAGGCAGTTGTAGAGTAAGCCACCATGAAGCCAGTATTGGTGGAGTTGAAGAATATGCGGGAGGAGGTGTCGAAGTTGAGCAACAGTCTCGCAGCTGGAGGGGGGTCTGCCTAGTAAGACGGATGAGCTAGAACAGTACCAGTGGTGAAACAGTCTTAGATTCTTCGGTATAGCTGAAAAGCAAGGAGAGTGCACAGGTGCTTAGGTGACGCAGCTGTGTCGTGACCATCTTGGCCTAGAGCTGTTATCCACAGCGCTCTGCAGGACGCACCGGGTGGGTAAGCCGCCGGGTACAGACGCAGGTGGGAGGCCGCATCATCGTCCCATCATCGATAAGTTTACTAGCTATCGAGCCAGGCGGCTGGTGTTCAACTCAAGAAGCGACTGAAGGGTAGTGGCATCACCATACGTGAGGACCTGACAGCTCGGAGATAAGAGGTTTACGGGAAGGCAGCCGAGCAGTACGGGCGGACCAGCACCTGGATGTTAGACGTCCGGGTGTTCTACGTCGACGGCACCGGGAAGCGCAGAATGGTGACCAAGATGTTAGAAATGGAGGTGGTGTCAACTTGACTTCACACCCAGTAAGATAATTCTTTTATTTAATTTTTAGATGTTAGTTTTGTTTATTTTGTCCATTATTGTGTAACTGGAAACGTCTTTTATTTATTATTTGTTATTATTTATTTTTAGAAATTAGTAAATTTTTTTAAGTTTGTTATGTTCGAAATATATAGTTCTTTATTTTAATTTGAAAGAAGTTAACCTTGTTTTTAATTTTAGTAATATTGAAACATATTATAGTTCTTTGATTTTAAATTGTAGAAGCTACTTTTGTTAGTTCGTTAACTTTTAAACATAGCCTACCAGTCTTTCCGTTAATGTTAAGTTAATCCACTAACCTGTCAAAAATAATTGCTAAATATTGTCATCAGTCTAAGTCTAATCTGTCTAATTGCACAAATAAACAAATAATAAGGTCAACGTTCCTTTGTCGTCTTCAGCTACAAAATATTTTATTGGACTACCAGATTCAGAGCAAGAACTCCATGGTCACATCCACTGTACGTTGTCAAAATAGTCTTAAAATAATTATACAAACATTTTACATATTTACAAAAATAAAACACATGATAACTCTGCCGGCTGTTATGATGGTCAGATCCGCATATAAGTCGAGTAGTGAGTCATATAGTTTGTGTTTATATGTGCGTAGTTACCGTCACCATGCTATGCTGCTGCTGTCGCTGGCTGCTCGACCGCTTGGCCGTCTCGTGACGCCGTGATCGCTCTTCACTCTTCCTCTCCCCACCATCCTCCCCTTTGTAATCAGATCATCTTGTCGACACCCTTGCCTCTACTCCAGATACCTTATGATAGCAGATGTGAACGCTCAATCTGTTCTTGGTCATAGTGACGAATTTTATTTAATTTTTTAATCCTTATCTTTTGATATAATTTTAATTTCCGAATCTTGGCTCAAGTCTAATATTTCAAATAAAAGTGTTGATCTATCTGGATTTATTATTTATGGTAACGATCGTCTGTCCAAAGGTGGCAGAGGAGTTGCAGCTTCTGTCAAATCTAATTTACCCACTACAATACTGCACTCCACTGACACCAGCAGGTTAGAGCGACCTGAGTACATGTTGCTTGATGTTTCCATTAATAATACACATGTTTTAATTTCTATTTGCTATAGGGCACCTATTCTTGGCTTTCTTTATAGGTCCATGTCATTGAATCCTTTCTTCTTTATCTTATGGCTCTTTAAAGTCATGTCATTGTAACTGGTGACCTTTTGGGCCCTGCTACATACGATCAAACTTAATTAACAAGAATGTTTCATTCTTCTAACATGACTATACTGCCTTTCCAAGCAACTCACCACCCTGCTACTACTGATACATGACTGTCTTTGACCTAACTCATATCGCACACCACGATCAGCGCTCTGCCCTTAGCCTGTCAAGACACGATTTGATATTTTGTGTGTATCGTCTAACCACCCCAAAATGTGAACTCAAATTCATCTCGTATAGGAAACTCAATTATATAGATTCTTATGTACTTCTGACTGATGCACTCTTAATGCTTTGGCATCATATAATCCACGCCCCTGATGTCAATGTTGTAGTAATTATGTTTAACAATTTTATAATTTGTCTCCTTAATAAGCATGCTCCCTTGATCTCTAAGAGGGCCACAAAGAAACCAGCCCCATGGACCAATGACTACTTACGTCAACTTCGGAGATTAAGAGACATTGCTTTTCGTAGGGCTAAAATAACTAAGCAACCTGACGATTGGACTGAATATAAAAGACTAATAAATAAGACTCAGCAACAATTTCGCAATGCCAAGATACGATTCTCTTATAGATCTTTCTCTGGAGTCAAGTGTAATAAAGGCTTGAGGTCTAATATCAAGGAGCTAGGTATTGGAAAGAAAAACAGTGAAAACCCTGTTTCCCTTGATCTTAATGTCATAAACAGATATTTCACTAACATTCCAACCGTTCTGTCCACAGCTCGTGACTTTGTTAGAGAGCTGAATGCCGCTTCTCTTTGTCGCCCTCGCATCAGTTCTTCTTCACTCCGGTGACTGAGGCTGATGTGCTTAATGCTGTGATGAGGATGACTAGCAATGCAGTCGGAGCTGATAAAATCCCAATTAAACTTCTCAAACTCTTAGTTCCAGTCATACTGACTGTGACTACAGCAATCTTCAATAAATCCTTGACTACATCTACCTCTCTATCTGAGTGGAAATCAGCCATTGTGCACCTTTTGCAAAAAGTTTCTTCACCTCAAACTGCTTCAGATCTCAGACATATCAGTATCTTGCCAGCGTTGTCAAAATGCCTCAAAATGCTAGTCCATCGGTAGACGTCATAATTTATGGAGAGAACGGAATTATTGTCCAATTTCCAATCTGGATTTCGTTCAAGATTCAGTACTGCCACTCCCTTCTTAAAATTACTGACGATATTCGCACTGGCATTGACAAGTCCCTACTTACCATCTTGACCCTATTTGATTTTTCTAAAGCTTTCGACTGTGTTTACTATCCCCTTCTTTATATAAAAATGTTCTGTAGTGGTTTTTCTGATGGTTGTATTAACTGGTTCGACGGGCCGTCCGCAGTGTATACGAGCCTTTAGGCTGACAACAGTGTGTATCTGAATGGGAACTGGTGACTAGAGGTGTGCCCAAAGGTTCCGTGCTTGGCCCACTCTTATTCTTACTTTACATTAACGATGCCACTACCGTTATAACTTTCTGAAAATTCCACTTATACGTTGATTACTTACAAATCTATACTCACTTCCCTCTGAAAGACTTGCCTGGTTATCACGGTAACTAACATTAACCGTGATATCCAGTCCATCTCAAATTGGGATGTCAAGCATGGCTTGAATCTCATTGAGGCAAAAACCCCAAAACTAGGCTTATTTCATACATTGACCTGACAAATTTCCAAAACTCAAACTTAACAATATATAATTAATATTTTGTGACAAAACTAAAAACTTGAGACTTATTATGAACAAAAACTTGAACTGGACTGATCAAGTTACTGTAATGTGTAACAGAGTTTTTTCTGCTATACGTACGTTGAACAAATTTGCCATTGTTTTTCTCTCAATGTTAAGGTGTCGTTGGTAAAGACGCTAGTTTTCACTCATTTTAATTATTACTTTGATACTGTAATAAATGACATGTCTGTTGAGCTCGCGGAAAGATTACAGCATGCCCAAAACTACTATATCAGATTTATTTACAACCTGAGGTGAAGGGATCATGTTACTCCATTTTTCAGTCAATCATCCATTAAACTTCTCAAACTCATAGTTCCAGTCATACTGACTGTGATTACAGCAATCTTCAATAAATCCTTGACTACATCTACCTCTCTATCTGAGTGGAAATCAGCCATTGTGCGCCCTTTGCAAAAAATTTCTTCACCTCAAGCTGCTTCAGATCTCAGACATATCAGTATCTTGCCAGCGTTGTCAAAATGCCTCAAAATGCTAGTCCATCGGTAGACGTCATAATTTATGACCTATGTGACATAACATAATAGTTACGTCGAGTTGTTCTTACTCCCCTTGCAATACTACTGTACGTGTATAGGCGGGCGGGCGGGTCAATGCTCTGTAGTGTATGGGCGGTCGGGTGGGTCAGTGCCATTGTAGTGTATGGGCGGGCGGGTGGGTCAATACCACCATACGTCTATGGGTGGCGGGTGGGTTAATGCCACCATACGGGTATGGGTATACGTGTATGGGTATGGGTATCAGCATACAGTAACAGTTACATGTATGCTGAGGTTAAGTGGTAGAGAGGGCTTTGCAGCCCTAACTTTGCCTCATGAAGAAACAATAGATTTGTTTTTCATTTCATTTCAACTGTGATGGGTACTTTTTCATGGGTAGTATTTCGAAAAGTTTTTTTTAAGAGTTAGAAATCATTTTTCTGTAAGTGATTTCTAAGGATAATAAATTTTATTGATAGCAACAAGTGCTTATTCAATATAAGTATTAGATCAAATATTCACGCATAAGTAAATAAAATAGCTAGGCTTATTGCTTTGTTTTTATTTCACTGTACTGTTAATTTTAAAAAGACAAGAGTTTATGTTCATATCTGGTTTGTTTGATTGTATCTTTTTAATCTAATCAAGTTTATTAAATCAATGTTATGTTTAAATTGAACCGTTTAAATTGTTTTAAATCACTTTAAAATCAGCCATTTTAAATGTATAACGTAGTTTACAATTTATAGCTACTGTTATAATAAAGTAATAATTTCAATAAAGTACCCTTTATTCATTTTCTATCATAAAACACCGCTGGTTTTGGCTCTTAGGCAATCTTCAGATTGTACAAATAATCAAATATATAAACTACAATAAATGAACAATCATAAAAATAAAACAGATGCAAAAAACATATGATTAATTAGTGTATGGGTAAGTTGAATTTTATTTGTTACTATTAAGTTTTTTATTTTTCTTATTTTTTCATATATAGGATTGTTCATGTTGATTTGTGTATTTAATATATTTTGTGGTTCATTGTAATTTTTTATGTATATATGCGTGCGTGCGTGCGCGTGTGTGTGTAAATTTTCTTTTGAATTCATTTTTTCTCCTCTCTTTTCAAATTCTAGAAATGAACATTTTCATTGATATTTAGGTAGTTGTAATTTGACTGGAAAATATGTTCGGCAAAGTTTGATTTAATTGATGTAGAGTTGTTGTTTTTTATTGCTTGTATGTGTTCTTTGTAACGTGAATTAAATGTTTTCCGATTTGTCCTATGTAAAAAGAATTGCATTCTGAGCATTTTACTTTATATATTCCAGATTTTTCATATTTATTATATTTATTTTCTCTATTAGATATTTTGTTAATTAAATAAAAAGAGTTGTTCTTGGTTCATAACTGATTGTGTAATTACTGTGTTGAAAAGCTTTTCTAATAGACTTATTCATTTTTGTATTATAAGGTTTTCTGTTACATTTTTTCTTATCTTTTGTTTACTTTTTATTCGTTTTATAATTTTGTCAACAATAGTTGAGTTGTAACCATTTATCGAAGCAAAGTATTTTATTGTTACGTATTCTTCTTCATAGTCAGATTTTGTCATTGAGATGTTTAACGTTCTGTTTATCACTGATCTGAAACTAGCTGATTTGAATTTCCATGGGTCACAAAGATGAATTCCGTATTATATTTGATACTCATCAGTTTGATTCAATTCTTTTCTCTGAAACTTGGCTTAAGCCATACATTAGTGATAAGAGTGCCGAACTTCGAGGTTACAGTATCTATAGAAATGATTGCATTAAAAAAGGTGGCATGAATGTAGCCATTTATTTTAAATCTAATTTTCCCATTACTACCCTTTACTCTTCAGACAACACCAGGATGAGTCGCTCTGAATACATGTTTATCTATGATAGTTGTAAGGGAGTATATGTTCTAATTGCAGTTTGTTACAGGGCACCTAACCTGGGGTCACTTGCAGAATTTGAACACTCTCTTATCAATAACTTTAAAATCATTACTGAATTTTAGTAGTAATATTGGGCATGAGATGTATATTGAGACCCATCCCCCCCTCCAAAACTGGAAAGCGTGCCAACTGGGGGATGGCTCAAAACAAGTCAAGCGATGGGATCACGGGTGGCAGTTGGAGGGTCAAATTAAAACTCGGCAGCTGAGCAAAACTAATTTTATTATCAAGGAAAAAAAAAATATATATATATATATATATAATCGGACTTGGCAGAAGGCCACAATATCGATTGCACTTAAATAAATAACAAGAAACTCTAAAATTAACAAGATAATACAAATTAATAACAAACGCTATAAATACCACAATTAACAATTACATACTACATGGCCTATCTGCAGCCTAGCCTGAGACACCCAAAACGTAAGACAAATTTATTAACAACTTAAGTGAAATTTAGAAAAATTTTGACTACACCCAATAAACCCGGCAATTTAGCCCACATCCCATGATTCCACCGAGGCCAGGGAGTAAGCCGGAATCCCTGGGCAGCTCCGAATAGGAAGTTAAGTAAAAGTACAATAATCCCCTTTTGGTGAAAGTTTAAAAATTAAACAATTTAAAAAATATATAACACGGTACCGTTATAGTAAAAATTCACTTCAAGACATACTAAAAAAAAAAAAATAAATAAAATAAAAAAAATAATAATAAAATAACCCTAATTAACTCACTAGGCCTAAACATAGGTAACAATAAATAATAACATAATTTAACCGTAGGGACCTAACAAATATAAAATCTAAAAAAATATAACAACAAAATAAACTAATTAAACTAAATAACAATAAATATGAACATCAAAAGTTCTTTGTGTATTTTAAAAGTTTTTTTTCTTTAATAAAAACATATAAGTCCCCATGGCTGTGTTGCATAAAATCACTGTTCAAGTTTTAGGCCTAGGCCACATTAAATAGTTCCACAAACATTTTTTTCTTCTTTTTTTTATATATATATATTTCACTCATTATCAACCCCCAGCTCAGCCACCGGGAAAACAAGATGGAACGCACTGACCTGAGGACAGAAGACTCCTACCCAAGGATGTAGGTGGGGCCGCAGGATCGTAAATGGTCTCTATACCTGGTCCTCAGGCCAGGCTGGCAGTGTAAATGGTCGACCATCCCCGGACGGCAGGCTGAGGGAGAACATCCCACTCAAGGACCCTGGAGTTTAAGGAGTCTCTAGCCGGACATGTTTTTACTCGAGCGGCCGCAGAGAAACCAGTAGAATGACGGCCAACCTGACAGACAAGAGCTGGAACACGGAACGAACGAGTCCGAGCCAACGGCCACCAAAGTAAGCACATCGCCGGGCACGAGCGATCTCAGGCAGCCCGGCAGACCATGACAAAAGTAACGAAATGTACCGGTCAAACGACCCGGTACAACCTCCCTCTGCAAAACCTCAACACACCCAGGCAGGGGAGAAAACTCGGTACCTCAGGGAACCAAACAGAAGAAGAAGAAGAAACCTCCAAAGAGTGGTGTTCCAAGGACGCCAAAGAGAATCTAAGGGGGGAAACCCCTCGGACAGGGAGCGAACTACCCTGACGGTCGGGCCCGACCAGAAAAGAGAGAAGGAGACTCTCTCAGAACAGCAACTTAGGGCGCAGAGGTGATCAATCTCCTTGCCCCAAGAAACCCCCAGGAACACCAACTCCTGGATCAACCGTTCCCCGGAAAGCCTTAAGCTGGGACACATGGGCTTTCCTGAACACCCTGCCTGACTGGGGATCAACCAGCAGAGCAGTCACCGGTGACAAAAACCTGTCGATGCGGTGGGGACCAGACCACCGATAGCACAACTTTGCAGCTCTTCGTTCCGCGGCCGAACTGACCGGGTGAGCCTGACAAAGAACCAGATCTCCAACCTAAATAATTGCCAGTATAAGCTCAATAAATTTATTCTTTTACAGCCAAATTCTACCCATATAAATTCTTTCTCTATGTCCCTTTCTTCAATGCTATCGTACAGAGCACTCTAGTTGAAAATATTTTAAGTTCTCACATGCCAACAACATTCATGGCATGTTAGCGTCTGCAACTTTACGTTTACACTCTATTCTTAGTCAGTAATTTTATAATGGCTATTTTATTTGTGTTTTTAGTTTATCGATGATGATTACTTGAATAAATACAACATAATGAGATTTAATTGTTATATTTTACAATGTTTTAAATATTTTGTAGAACATAGAGTTTTAAATTAAAAATTAAATTAATAAAATTCTAACTTTTTACTGAAACTATGGTTATGGTCACTAATAGTTTAACAATTGTTTTATTTTCTACAATGAATTAATGAACTTTTCAAAGTGTTTCTTTTTAAATGCTACTATGTTTTGTGAAAATGACAATGACCTGTGAGGGAGTAGTGATTTTAAAATCTTTAAAATTAGGCTATGGCTCAATACGAGTTTTTGCCATTATGTGATGTTTTGTTCAATATAATATCTCTTGCATCTTATTTTTGTGATATAGTTTTTGACGTTGTAATGGGATATGCATTATTTGAAAAAGAAAGTTATTTATGGTTTTCTGTGACTATAACTATCGTATTGTTATCATTAGTTGTAAGTCAGATTGTTTCTGTGAGGTGGTATTTACATGCTGTGGAAAGCCATGATCGTAATAAAGAGAAAATTGTGGAAGGGGAAGGACCAAAACCAATTTCAGCTGTCAAAAAATTTGCAAGATGGTCTGTTATCATGTTGCACATTATTCAGTTTGGAGTATTATGGCGCTATTTCAAATTGTTCATTCCAGTCGATCTAAGATTTGTAAAATATGAAGTCAGAGACTTATGCATGCTACGCTTGCTGCATGCATTTTGTGAGGCAGCCCCAATGTTACTATTACAAGTTTACCTGTTATGGCACGAAACTGCAACCAAGGAGTTTACAGATTTAAATATTGTATCTATGACTCTTTCTCTATTCAGTGTGTGTTGGGCATTAGCTTCATTTAGTAAAAATGTTCGTATGCAAAATGTTCATCGGTTGGTTCTAACATGGCTGGGAGTTATATTTCAAGTAAGTTTGTTAATCCATTAGAAACACTAATAAATAATGTAGGCTTAGGCTACTTAAAAAAATGTTAGTGTGTTATCTTTAGCCAATTAGGCATAGGTACTTAAAACAATTTAAATTCCTTAAGCCAGTTAAAGAGAGAATTACATTTCTAGAATAGCACTGTTTTCTGTCTTAAAATGTAAGGCGGACTGTAACTTATTTATTTATTTATTCATAAGACGCCGATCGTCAAGATATGGGCGAATATGGATTTCGAATGAGTGTGATGAATTTAGATGAGTGAATGTAGTCATTGTTACAAACTAAGGCCGACTATTCCTTAGAAAGTGTCATTAATTAATAGCCCAATGACAAATGAACAGCCGGTGGTTATCAGCTGATCCTTCTCAAAATGTATTATGACTCTGATTGGGATCGAACTGAGAACCTTTAGCACATGAAGCTGGAATTGAACCAACTATGCTACCGACCAACTTAAAACTGTTCAGACAAGAACATTCCCAAAAGTTGTAAAGCAGAAATTTTTTTAAATAGGCAATTTCAAATTTTATTGTATTGAAGTTAGCTGCTTTATGTACATTAGTTTTTCATTTATTTATTTACGGTTACACCATTTTTACAATAACAATACATGCACAAAAACAAAAATACATAAGAACAGCAGAATAATATTGACTAGTAACAGAAAGATCTGATAACATTGACAGAAAAAATAGACGCTATACAACACCAGTACAACTAGATCACAGCAGAGCAAAATTACTGTTCCTCGAGAGCCGAAGACACAATCCTCCTGACATCCTGTGGACCGCAGTCAAAGAAGTCCACATATGGGCAGAGTCGATTATCGAGTCGATGCAGTCTAGGCAGAGGGCTATAAAGTTCATAGTTCGTGGAACAGTGTTGGCGAGCAAATAGCACATTGGAGCAAGTGGATCTAGGTGGCAGGACATGTAGGTCAATCAGCGCAATCAGATCAGGGCAGTTGATTTGTCCACTTAGTATCTTGAATAGAAACATGGCATCGCTGATTTTTCTCCTTGTGGCTAGAGTATCAAGTCCAAGAAACCTTCTAATGTCCTGGGTAGGTACATCCCGGTACATGTACCCCATTCTACACCCGATGAGACGTAGAAAATGGCACTGAATGCTCTCCAAACGATCGATGTAGCACTTTTGGTTGGGTGACCTAATAGAGCTGCAATATTCAAATTTCAACCTCACCAAAGAAATGTACAGCGTGCGAAGTGCCTCTATACTCAATCCACACCCGGAGGATCTCATGATGAATCCCAAGACCCTGGTGGCTTTAGAACAAATTTCGTCGATATGCCGTGAGAAACTCAGATCCACACACAATACAACCCCTAAATCTCGAATGCTGTCGCTTCTAGCGAGGGGCAGGTTGCTTAGGCAGTAATTGTAATCCACATTACATTAAATAATGTCAGAATAACCTCGTAATAACTATAAAAAAAATCATATTTAGAATGAACACTTATACTGTTTGGTATATGTCTACTATATATAAAAGTGTTACAACACTATTAACTCTCCGAGTGCCAATTGATAGATTTCTATCGATATGATCTCGCTTAGAAGTACCAGTCGATAGATTTCTTCGATATCTCACTCCCTTTGTTTTCGATCAATTTTACATGTTTTTACTATATATATCATAATTAATCGAATACCACTATTCTAGAGCGGCGAGGCTACTCGGTGATGTTATGTGTTCCATTTGGCGAAAAAACAGCTGACTTATTAATATTTTATTTCAAGTGAATATAGCTGTGTCAGTATCTTGGCTGAAGGTGTTGCTATGTATGTTTGTGTTAATGTTTACTGTTTACAATGACCTGGTACTGGGATAGAAGTGATGACATTAGAGAGTTATTTATGATGAAGACCTTAGTGAAATTGAAGTTGATCAATCTGATACTGATATACAATCATTTTTATGTTTAACCCAAAACAAAATTTTTTAAATACAGAAAGGATGGATAAATTTAATATTTTATGGTAGCCTAGATATACTAGCATACAAATATGTTTATTTATTTATGTACTTATTTTTTATAACTGGCTTTCTAAAAATGTTTTTCTTGAATGCTATAACGGTCACAGAAGTTGCATAGATTTCTAGGATTTTTTAGGTCGCTCATATTACTAAATATATAACACTTGTCTTCAAGTAAATAAAACAAGTACGGTATATAAAAGTATATTTTTATGTTCCGTTATAAATTGCCTAAAAAATGGCTATTTAGTTTTTTTTTATAATTCACCCAAAAAATACCAAAAAATCAATATTATGAAAAATAGATAACTATGCACTTTCTTGCCACCTCTGAAAATACGATTTCTTGTTGAAAAAGTGGTGAAATATGAGTTTATATCTCTTGAGGAGCTTGATTTCATCCGCTGAAAACTCGTTTTTTACCGAAAAATTGAAAAACTATTCTTTTATTTGATAGTGAAAAAACGAACTTTTTAAAAATCGTTTTTTATTTTACAACTTTTTTTTCACTTTTCGTGTTTTTTTATGCTGAACACAAAAATATAACTGGTTTTGTAGTAAAATTATTTTTTCAGCCCGAAAAATGAATTTTTTACTGACATAACCAAACATAACCTAACTTATCCTAACTGTCTTATTTTATCAACAAAGATTCGTAGTTTGCGTTAAATTCGAGTGTTAGGCCTCCGTGACAGCCTGCTGGCCGTCACTCCCGG
>JAQJVL010002404.1:0-100333 GCA_035578905.1 Stictocephala bisonia | reverse complement strand
TAGTAACAAGTCAATCACTGTCTCACCAGTACATGATTCCCGTAGACACAGACAGTTCCGAGAACAAGTGTGAGAAGAGGAGAGAGCAAGAGACCTCCATGTTTGAAGGCATCACCCATAGCGAACATGCCAGAACCAGTATTACCTTTGATCAAATGGAACAACGATTCCCAATACCTGCAGGGAGAATAGTTGAACATTTAGATAAAACATTATTGGCAATAGGTAAAACAAAAAGAATATTATTCCTAAATAAACACTCATTATCTCATTCCTTCCACTCTTTCACAGCTCTCTCCCCCTACCTTCACTACTTCTATACTTTCTACCGGATATTCAAGGAGGAATGATCAAAATTAGAGCCGGCAATGGAATTAAGCTCACTAAATCAGGACTCCACTTTGAATTTTCGTCTTGATTATCTGAATAAATAAGCACTAATTTTTTTCAGAGCCTTTGTTTTCAAAGTTCCTTTTCAACATACTCAATAACTTAAGTTATTTATTTTTACTCCTCAGTAATAATATCAACTCAATAATTTATATATTAGGCCGTATTAACAAGTAAAACTTGCATTAGCCTAGTCATTATATAGTTTGATTTAATTGTAACACTTAAAAATTACGACAATTAAGTGATTATTATAGTCAGCTGTGACTACCAACCAGACAGTCCCCACTAAAAATGAATAAAAACAATATTTCTCCACATTTAGAACAATTACAACAGTTTACAAGAACATACTTTTTAACAATTATTCTTTTAAAACAATAGAAGGTATTATTATTCTCCCACTAAATACTTAAGTGCCTCTATAACATAATCCTGGAAATAGCATAATTTGACATTGTATGAAAAATGGCTAGTCATTATATTTTTCACTAAGTTAATGGATTGTACTTAAACTATCTCTCGTTTTGATACAATTCCGATCAAATAAAGAACCTTTCAACGATGTGCACACATGAGAAATATTTCTGGATATTAAAGGTTAGGACATACAAAATAAACCACCATTTTGAAACCCCTAACACTCTGAAGTGTTTCTTGTGATTTTTCTGCTGATGGCTTTTTCTAGAGTTAGCACGACATACTTCAAAGTTTTTTTAAAACATATTTCTAAGGCTATATTAATAAGTTGACATGCAAATTTCATTTGTTTAGGTTGTAAATTTTTTTATTTTTAAACAGTGTTACTTCTATTATTAATAAAGCACAAAATGTTGTTATTGTCTGATTTGACCTATAAATTTATATTTGATATTGTTTGTTCCCATGGCCTTTTTGATTTCTTACATTAGTGTGGTTATTACAAACAGTGAAAATAGTTTTGTTCTAATATGTCAAATTAGAAAAAAGTCTGAATCACATAAAAATCAAACAACACTTATGTAGTAGATTCAAATGATAATGTATGGCTGGATTTTTTTTTTTTTTTTTTTAATATTCCTCAAAGATTGCCATTCAATAATACCTCTAAAAATTGTATCTCCTTCTGCCATACTAGTCTTTTTACGTTATAAAAATTAAAAAATGAGTAAGTAATTTAGGACATTTTAAAATTTACAACATTTTAATTTACTTTGATTTTCAAGATAAACTATAATTACAATGTATAACTTTAATTTGATTGTGTAAAGAAGTGATATATTTCAACTTATATCTTTGTGTTTTTTATTCATTAAAATAAATAAGTAATTGTGTTATGAAACATACTGACGTAAATCAAATTAAGTCGTTATGTTTGGAGTCAATACAGATACAGATGCATGTCAATAGAGGTCAAACATTGGTATATGAAGGCATTAGCAATTGGGAATTTTAGAACTATGCTATTACTATTTTATACAGCAAAGTAATTCTTAGTAGTTACATAATATTATCACTTTATTATCAGATTTTTACAAATCAGAACATTTAATTCAATTGCATTCTTTTAAAACATAAAAAAAAAAAAAAAACTATTCTGGTCTCACAAACAATCCCTTTTATAGTTGAATGTTCTTCGTTTGCTAAAATAAAGATCATATGAATTGATACAAAAAATGTATCTACTTGGCCTCTATCGACCACCTGGAGGCAACACCAAACAGCTATAGAGATCATATCAGCAATTCTTTCTTCAATACCGGCAGATATTAGACAAACTATTATCATGGGTGATGTTAATTTTAATCGACTGACAGAAAACAATGACAACAACGTCCTGTTTGAGGAAGAACTATCAACCTTCGGCATCTAGCCTCTCCCCCTGTCAGCTACAAGAATAACCAGCACTTCAATTTACTGCATCTGTTCAAATTTACCTGAAGAGACCATAAATTATACTATCATGCAAGAATGAATATCTGATCATACAGGTCAACTTTTCACAGTACAGAAGGAAGGGAACCAAGGAAAAGTACAAGAAAGCACATTCAAGAGAAGCTTCATTAAACTTTTTCTTGGTTACTTGCAAACAGAACTTGAATTGAGAGCTGGTACACAACGCCAAAGATGCTGAAGAAGCATATAACTCATTTCTAGCAATTGTTAGGAAATCAATAGATACTGCGTGTTCCCTTTCTAAATCAAGGAGAGACAAGCCAAAACTTAAGTTTCAGTAAAACCCCTAAACAAACACATTAAAAGAAGAATTCCTCACCTGCTTACACAGATATAAACTGACAGGAGATGAACTTGATAGGAACGCAATGAAAAGGAAAAAGAAAGCTTGTGACCTAAAACTAAGAGAGCTTAGACAAGGTGCTGCAAATGAGCAAATAATCAACTCTGATAATAAATCTAAGGCACTCTGGAACATCATTAACTCAAAAAAAACAGCAGGAAAAGTCCAATGACACACTCACCCAGCTAGAAATACAAGGGTAAATAGAGGGAAAACCCAATGGTGATTGTAGAACATTTAAATAGTTACTTCTGCCAGATTGCAGATATCACACTTGAAAAATATCGAAACTCTCTCCAAATCAATCCTGCTCTTCAACAACTTGACGCTAACATCAAGCCCACTCCACAATTCACTTTAGCTCCTTCCACAGTAGATGAAGTCCTATGTGTAATTCAGTCATTAAAGCCTAAATTATCATATGACATAGATGAAGTCCCATCTAAAGCAGTTAAGTATTGTGCAAACCAATTAGCAGCTGGTCACAATAATCAATAAGTCTTTTGACCTTGGTCAATTCCCCTAAAAACTGAAACTTTCAGAAGTCTACCCAAAACATATAAAAGGAACAAAAACTAAACTTGAAAGTTATAGACTAATCTCCCTGATCTCTCTGTTTTTCAAAATTATTGAAAAAATTGTGCTAAAAAGGATGGTTCAACACCTGCAAGACCAAGAACTGCTATCAATAAGTCAACACGGATTCTTAAAGGGAAGGTCCACACTTAAAGGGAAGGGATTCAAGTTTGGTAGAGTCTAAACCAACTTGAAGAGAAGAAATTCGTTTCAGCCATCTTATTTGACTATAGCTGAAGAAACTGTCTTTTCTGGGATTTCAGGGCAGAACGAGAGAGATTAGGTGGCAAGCTATCTAGAGGGACGCAGTAAGATTCAGATTGTAGAAACACGTAGGACCATAAATAAAACAGAATGTCCTATTCTCAACCAGTAACATGAGGAGTACCCCAAGGCTCAGTCCTTGGTCCCTTCTTATTTATACTGTTTGCCAATGACTTTATTGACCACAGTAACGTCCTCCCCGTTATGTATGCTAATGATACAACACTACTTCTTCATCATGACAGGGACTACACTTAGCAATTACTAATTCAAATGAAAAATCCTTACACTACTGCCTTCAAAACAACCTTGTAATTAATCCATCAAATACCACCCAACTTAATTTCAGCAGAAGACACGAGAAGATACTAGGAGCCCCCTACATCTTAACAGAAAACCACTCGAAACTACCTGGCATGACAATAGATACTAATCTCACCTGGACTGAACATGTGAACACCCTTAGCAAAAAACTAGGATCTGGCATTTTGTTATGAGAAGAATAAAGTGGATAGCAGGACAAGAGGCTGCAAAAGCCGCATATCATGCCCTGATAGAATCGCATATAAGAAATGGCCTGGCTGTATGAGGAGGAACATCACAACCGTATCTTGAAAGGGTAACATCTATGCAGCAAATAGCATATACTATATATAAATAATCATATACTAATGTCATTGTAATTAACCCTATACAATTCAGGATCAAACAATTAATGTATGGACCCTAATACTACCCCAAACGGCAAAATAATGTCCCACCCGTCCTCCCATTCACGTACAGTGGTACTGGCCCACCCCCCCCCATTCACGTACAGTGGTGGTGGCCCACCCCCCCCCCCATTCAAATACAATACTACTGTACGTGTATGGGTGGGCGTGTGGGTCAATACTACTGTACGTGTATGGGTGGGCGGGTGGGTTATTTTGGATACAATACCCTGAAAACATCATTAGGGATTTAGTTTATTTCAAAAGGTTTACGAGGTGATATCCCCAGACCCTGAGATTACCCCCTCTCTCGTTGGAGGGGGCCAAGGATGCCATTTTCCTACTGGGAAAAAGGCTGTTAGGGCGCTGGCCAACCTCACTTCAACAGAAAGTTGTAGAGACACCTTTAAATCATTCTGGATCATGACTGTCATTGCCCGTTACATTCACTCAGTAGTTGTCTACACCGACCAGACAGAGCTTGCTAGAGGGGAAAATAGCCACTCCTATAGCACACGTAGAGCATGAGACTTATCTTCCAGCACACCACACCACACAATATAGCAGAAAACCATATTACATTGGACGGAAAGTCTTAAACTCCCTCCCAGAAAATCTGAAGACACTCAAAGATCAACTACTGAGACGATGACTTCAAAAGTGGCTAATGGAGAGACCTTTTTATTCAATGAAGGAATGTTTTGACGCAAGACAACTGACATTGTAAAGCAAGACCAGAACTTTGAAAACCTTTTTTAATTAGAATAGCTATATGAGCTTAAAGAAATTGTAATAAAAACATTTTGATTTGATTTGATTCTATCTGATTTGATTTGATCTTGGTGATTTTGTATTCTATGATTGTAAACCAAGGTCTAAGTAAATCATTCTGACTTTGACTCAAAATCAGACTTGATATTATCAGATTTTCTTTGAAGTTCCTTTGACCAAAATGAAACTATAAATAAATAACAGACTGAAAATGAAAAACAAACAAACACATTTTTTTGTGTAGTGACGAATAACCTTAAAGCTAAATACCATTGTACTAAACAAGCTACAACAAAAATATAACTAGTGTATATATTTATAAATATTTAAGTATGATATATTGAACATCTAGTATTCATTGATGTCTTCTACCAGTTGTGTAATACACAACCAGCTTTTTCTAAGGTCAACCAGACCACAAACTGGCCTTGATATCTGCATAACATTATTTTGAGCATTTTTTAGAATAGTTTATTTAGATTGTAACATTGTATTTTTTTGTAGAACTCTCCACTAAAAGTTAATTAAAATTCAGAGCAATATTTTAATTAACTATTGATGACTAACCCTTAGTACTCTCCTATAAATGTTTGAACTTTGTAAGAGCCTCTTAGCTCTGATTTATAAAAGGGTGCCATGTCCATAGACAGATTTATTTATGTAACATCCTCTGCTGTCCTGCTTAGCGGGACCAAGGACTCCCATTACATTAAAATTTTATAATTATTTGCATTGTACCTCAATGTTTCAAAGTTTTGTTAAATGAATGAAAACTAAGTAATAAACAAAATGTCACCTCTAATAATAGTAAACAAATATTTTTTTAATTACTTTTTGCAATTGTTTGTGACAATGATGTTATGGATATTATCTACGATTATGTATACACAAATAAATGTGTTATTTACCTTATTTGACAATATTATCACTATTTTATATTAGTAGTAACATTAGGGATGCATTTAGAAGTGTTTCTTTATTTTAATGCAAATCGGTGATTTTTGAAAGCCCATAGAAGTTATACTCAACATTGCACCAACCCCCCTCCCAACTTTTTGTAACAAAGGAGTCCCACAGTATTGGGTGAGCCCTTGACAGATATGAAATGACTTTATTATAAGTCTATATAAGGTTACTGAAGTTACTTTAACATATATTATATTATTAATAATTAATTAATCAATCATGGATTATATACTCTAAACAATAATATTCATTTACTTGTGTTTTTCAATGTTTTAAAGTTTCAGTAAAAATTAATTAATTTATAAATGTATATGTTACAGGGAAAATCAATTATTTTACACTTTTTATAATGTTTATGTAACATTTGATTAATTTATTTTTATTTTTAAAAGAAAAAGTATATTTGATATGAAAAAAACTGTTTCTTTGCTCTTTAAACAACATATTTTATAATGTTAGTTAAAAATTAAATAGTTATAAAAGACAATATAATCAACAAACAGCAGTAAAATACATAAAATTCCCTTAAAAAACCCAAGTTTGTAGCTATAATGTAACGTTTACAAATCTGAACCTTTAAATGGGCATTTAAACTTGTTTAGGTCATGACAGTAAAAATAATTGACACAGAGTGCAATGGCTGTGTGGGTGTAAATAAACAAAGAGCCATAGGGCAATCCGCCATGGGCTGCAAGGCAGGACAACAGATGTCATGGACAGGCATACCATATTTTTAATCAGAGCTGTAGGGGAAATCGCCATGTCCCGCATAGCAGGACAGGAAAGCACTAAGGGTTAAAATATCATACAACAGTTATTTTATGATATAATTTGTAACCCTTATAAATTGATTACTAGCTCATTTTAAAAGCCAAATAATGTTCCATACCTTGCTAAGCAATTTAAAGGAAGATTCCAAATTTAATTTTAAATCTGAAAGAATTCACATTTTGGGCACTGTTTAAGAAAAAAACTTGGTGTAAAAAATAATCCTAAGGCTTAATTTTCATCCTCTTGGTCTGCAGATGAGCTATACGAACCCATAGCAACTTTTTTATTGGCTTTCATAACCAAAAGCAAATTGATTAGTACATTTAAATTCAATTCTAAAATCATGATCGTAATCAATCCCGTAAAGATTATGTTTACATATTTATCAATTTTTTTACACATCTTTAAAAGACAGATCACCAAGGCATGAATCAAAATGGGTTGCAAATAAGCCGTTCCATAGAAAAGCCATTTATTCCTAGCACAATAATCAGAGCAACTAAGAAACACAATATAGCTGAATCCAAACCAAGCAAATTGGTAAACCTTTAGATCGACAAGCATGATACTGACCTCTCCCCTTGTACAGTTCCGAACCTTATATACAAAAAATATGTTATGCATAAAATTTTTTAATGTTTATGCTGTTTATAATCATAATGTTTGAAGATACAGTAGCATCAAAAAGTAAGACAAAGTATAACACTAAAAAAGTAAACAACAGGTAGCCTATTAATTTTAACAATTACAAATCCCATTCAGAAATCATTGTTTAATCGTGGACTTTCTTTATAAGGTTGTAACTAGCATATTATATTTGTATACATATCCTCTTCAACTTTTAAACTGTTTCAACTTGCATAAATTAAAACCAGCCTGACAGCAATTTCTTGATCCATAAAACACAGTACTGCAGTATGTTATCACGATAATGTCATAGGCAATATCCATTGATAAAATATAGTACTTTAGTATATTAATACTTAACCTAATTTGAAATATTAATACACACATAAATTGTTTTTAATGCCACTTTTTACTAAAATAAAACAAGTTACATAAAATACCAATCACTAAGTAGTGCTGGGAAAAATAAATACACTGCTAAGTGCTAAGGACACACGATCCAGGCGATCGCCCATCCGAGTTACGTTCGGGCATCGGGCCTTCGGACGATATAGAAGTACATTGTGCATTGTGATCAATGAGTTGAGAGAGACGGCAATTGTTCAGGACACAAGACGCCCGTGGGTTCGTACGGGTAATATATACCGAAATCCGAGACTTATACCTGGCTTTCGTTCGTGAACAATATAGCGGGTCCTGACATGTCCTTGTGACAATGTTATCTGCTGTTGGTGGTGATCAGGGACGTACCCAGAACTTAATTTTGGGAGGGGGGGATCTGAGCAGAGTTACACGCGGATGCTTGCTAGGATTGAGCTAAATACTAATATACATTAGACAAAGGGGGAGAAGTTTCAAGCATAACTTGGGGGAGGGGGGTCTGAGCAGAGTTACACGCGGGTGCTTGCTAGGTTTGAGCTAAATACTAATATACATTAGACAAAGGGGGAGAAGTTTCAAGCATAACTTGGGGGGGGGGGTCTGAGCAGAGTTACACGCGGGTGCTTGCTAGGTTTGAGCTAAATACTAATATACATTAGACAAAGGGAGAGAAGTTACAAGCATAACTGGGAGGGGGGGGTTTGAACAGAGTTACACGCGGGTGCTTGCTAGGTTTGAGCTAAATACTAATATACATTAGACAAAGGGAGAGAAGTTTCAAGCAATATAAAAAATTCCAATGTTCTTACATTTATTATAACCTACTTATAAATATCAATAAATTAAGATTCAAGCAAAAACCAACAAACAGACATATTTTTTAATAAACTAAAATAATGTATTTAGTTTTTCTCAAATGAAACAACAAAACTGATGGTCTATATTAAATTAGAACAAAAGCAGTAGATAAAGCATAGGAACTATTTTATCGGCCTACATGACTTCATCTGTTTTATCAAATATATTTGGGTCAGAATAACGTGACTTTTCTACAATAAGAAGTTTCTTTGTGGTCATTTGTCCAAAAATTATTCAATTAATAAACAATGAGTAGGCCTATAACGGCATTATGAGGACCAGAATCAGGACCATAAAACTTGTACAAACATTGTGAACAACTAACTGTTGAGTTCAGAAAAATATTTTATATAAAAGATTTCATTTTCCTAAATACCTATAATTTGCCTTTTTCCCTGACCAAAGAATAACAATTGGTCTGAATTGATGGTTTATCCCCCATCTCCATATTAACTTATACCTACCCTCACTCCTGTCCTCTGATTACTTCTCTAACACTCCTTGGACGTCTATTGTTGTTACTCTTGCGTTTTGATTTGACTGGCTAGAGTTTAGATTATTCTTTATTCTTATCATTCAGGTAAAGATTGTCTTCTTGCAAAGAAATACTATGGTGGTGAAACATTTGTTCAGTTTACAATTTTAGAAATCTCACTCGTGTATGTGACTCACGCTCAAAAAAAGTAAAAAATTTCGGGGGTTGTCCGGACACCCAGGACACCCCCCTGGGTACGTCCCTGGTGCAGGGCCGCCCAGAGACTTTTGGTGGCCCCGGGGCAAAGTTTACCATGTGGCCCCTTCCTTCACTTCAAAATAAATTTAATTACTCTGATTGTCAAATATACTATAACTGATATTTTACTTTTAGCACATTCTACGATATTCTTACCATCTCTTTCGTTAGATTACTAATGTACGAGTAATTAAGATTCTTGTTCGTGGACGTTTTCTCAGGGCTAGCTGCGAAGCTCCGGTAAGTTTTTCTCTAATTGTCATATACTTTGTAAACATTTCCTTAAGTATTACCACTACAATAACATCAATCTCTTATAACAAAACTGCTATTTTTTAATATTAAATAAATAATAACGAACCAAGCAATGCCACAGTCAGTTGCATATGCAGTTGCATAGTTGGGCGCAGCAGCTCTTCGATTGCCAGTTGAGAAAAATCCTCGCCAATGATATTAGCTGTGGGTGAGTGAGGGAGGGGCCAATAAATTTGTATAGGCCACTTGGCTTCGCTAGCTAAAGAGCAAGTGGCCGAATTTTCACGAAGTAAAATAATTTGGCGAGCGTGAACATCTAGTGCAAAAACAGTCAACTGAGAGTTGAGGTTATGTTATCGTTTTCAAAACAGGTTGTAGACCACTGGGTACGTAGCTTATTGATGTTTGACATTAAAACATCTAGTTTATATTCGTGATTTTAGTTTGTCTTTGTGCTAAACTTTAAAACTATTCAATTTTTATTTCACAGGCATAAAAGGCATTTTGTACCAACTCAATTTTCTCAGCATAAAACATAGTAAAATTTATGTCTGTCAAACTGGATACTATATCATTGATGTGCATCACAGTGTACACGACCGTACAGTGACAGTGGTATTGAGACACCCACACACCCATTCTCGAACAGTGGTATTGACCCTCCCGCTCAACAATATACGTACAGTGGTTCAATCTTAGTTAATTTCACTTATCACGCAACAAACAATAAAAAAATATTGTATTAATGATTGTCAAAAATATAAATGGCTTACTCGTTCGTCAGTGACAGTAAACAATTGTGAAAACTATTTTGATTGGTCGTAGATTTGTTATTTTAATGAATGACAACATTAATCAATTATGATATTTGTTTGGGAACAACCTGTACGTGGGCATAATTTGTTTAATCAAGAGCTACTTTACTGAATATGTTGAGAATACACCTCTGTTCCTGTTACAGTTTCAGGGTAAATTAAATCAGACAATAAAAGAGTTACAAAATGCCACAAAATAAATATTATTCAAAAGGAGTTGTACAAATCTGAACAATGATGAAGCTGTTTTATCTATTAATGGTTCATTTATGAGCTCCTCTTTTCATTAAGACCTATGTCATAATATATTGGTAAAATGTCTTTACGAACATCCATGTCATAATAACTAGTAAATTTAAAATGTCAAAGGAAACATTACAGTAGAGAGAAATTAACAAAAATTGCATGTACAGTAAACTCTGGTTAACCGGTTAAATATGATGGAAGATGAATCCGGATAGTACAGAACGTAACAAAATTATAATTTTTAGACAATATTATGCCACGCAATTCCTCCCGCGATAGCGTAGGGCAAGTTGAATGTAATGCATCATACACACATATTGTTGCACATCCAATAAACGAGCGGTGATGTTGTATGCATATTTACCAGACTTAAGTACCTATAAATCTACTGTAATTTAGTGGTTTCATCGTTAATTTATTCTTTTTATACTGTAAAAATATATAATTTACCTTTCAGTATATTACAATACTATATTGAAACATTTATAGTCTATTTTTATTGATTTCAATAAAACGTTACCATAAATTACTGGGCCTAAACTTTAGCTTTTTGTTATCTCAAAATCTTTAAATGGAATATGAATCGTAGCAAATTAATTTAATTGATAATTATAGTAGTTTACTAGGAAATCCAAAAGAACGCATTAAATTACAGAAATATCACTCTATAAAATACAACTATAACAAAATATTTCTTTACTGGACGACAGTAAACAAACAGACTAATGATTGACGATGTCCCCGATCTACACTTCATGACAATTAATTGAACTCTTCCAGCCACGTTGTTACAACATTGTATATTTTGCCTGCGGGTTTTTTGGGTTCAAAACACAGTTACTACTGAAATACGACTACTATGTCTTAAATGTTGTGCATATATTGAAAAATTAGCTGATCAGTGCCGAGAAAGAGTGCAACGTTACCACGTTCGAACGGAGTGCCGCCGCCTACTACCAACTTTGAAACCAAGTTTGTAAGAACCTTTTCTCATAAATACTTATCGACCTTTTTAAAATGACAGATTTAAAATGTTTTTACTGTAATTTTGTTTGCTTATTTAATTGTGTTGTTCTTAGGATTCCACTTTTTTTATTGCAATTTATTAATTTGCATACTTAAGGCCGCAGGTTACTGATCACTCATTTTCACATTATATAGATCTATTATTTTGCTACGATGAGTCAAGGGATTTTCGAAACACTAAATCAAGATTATTTATCTACATAAACAGAATTAGTGAAAAAATACAAAATAAGGACAAAAGCTTAATCAACAAACCACTACAAATACAAGTCAATTCGCAATTGCTGCATTATCTTAAGTTTATAATAGTAATATATCATAACTAATGGTTTTGTAAGGATAATAACGTGACCAAGCGATTGATTTTCCTACCACTAAAAGTCAAGATAGAGTTGAATTTAGGACAAGTATAACAATTTTGTTTGAAGTAGTATATACTTTTGAAATTAAAGTTAAAAAATAAAACATACAGAAACATTCTTGTCCACCTTTGTATTAAACACTTCCAAAAACGGAGTTTTGAGTAATACAAATTTAAAGTTAGTGGGTCTTTTGACATGTTTTATATAAATAGTGTACGAAAACAGGACATCTCATAGAGGTGGCCCACTGTCCACACCACTCAAGTATATTTATATGTTCGCAAACTGGAATTTATATTTTTGGTGTGTTTACAAGCTGCATGCCTTTAAACTTGTTCGCAAACAAGACAACTGGCGAGGGGTACAGTGCAGTCACACACCAACCAGAACGTATGCTGTCACACCACTATGTCGACCGCTGACAAACTTCAAAGACCAGTGTACAACTTGCTCCAAAAGGCTCCCTGGTTGCTATAAAATCAATGGTTTAGTTTAAACGTTTTAAAAAATCGTTTCTTATCTAGTAGATTATTAAGTATTTTCTTTTTTGTTACATGAAATGTGGCCCCCCTGTGAACTAAGTCTGTGTGGCCCCGGGGCAATTTCCCCCCTTTGCCCCCCCCCCTCTGGGTGGCCCTGCCCTGGTGGTGATATTTTAATAAGTCTTGTGCAAAAACAACCTAACTATAGTACGTTGGAGGAGTGTACGGATAAAAACCCAATAAAAGAATATTGGGTCACTGTTTTTCATGAGTTGGGAAGTGGTTAGGCAGAGCTAGATGATTATTTTTGGCTAGGAATTATATTTTTAGTATTAAGAAGTTGTAGTGTTATTCATCCAACAGCTTATCGAAAGTGGAAATTGGCATTCTGAAAAAGTCCTCATCTTCATCTCTTGAATCACAAAAAAAGAGAACGCTCCAAGTAAATGCCTTTTGTGGAGAATTGGTTGAACCAATACACCCCCCCCCCCTGTTGCGTTCACTGTCCGCACTTTTACGTATGTGGCGAATAAAACAAAGTACGGCTTATAATTAGTTGTCATCTCTCTTGATCCATATCTAAACCGTAACTGAGGTTATTTGGTGAAAACTCCCAGTGTAGTCAATTTCACCCGGTGTCAAGCATTTTGGATGTCAAAATTTCGTCCGTCCGAGCGATCGTCCAGACCGTCTGTCCCTAGCTTAACAATAACCTCAAACCCATAGTGATTCTCATATTAAATCCTGGTGGGTAATTGTCCCATCCTCCCTCCTATACCTGCATCCAGAGTTTAAAATTATGGAAAAAATATTCTAAATAATTACTTACTTAGTTTTGTGTTTGACACCCAGACTGTGTGCGTCTGCTACGTTTTGCTCAAGTTGCGGCTGTTTTTCGATGTCCAATGTGTGAAGTCTCTTCTGATCTCCTTTGGGCGAAACCGCTACTCCATGTTTAGCCTTTTCTAACAGGGGAACTACCGTTTTTTCATCTTCAGTGTGTTTGGATGTTTGGGGCATTTTCCCTAGACAACAAGGATTAGTACATATACATACTAACAGTGCAATTAGATTGATCACTCCTCAATTTAAAAAAATCAAAACAACATATAATTTTAATTTATTTGTTTTATTAGGATATATACATAAAACCTTTTTGAAAGTGTTAAAATTATTTATCTATTCTGAGCTGACTCTGTTCAGTTTTATAGTACAAAAATACGACCTATGGGACAATGGGGCAAATATTAACCAACTGGTGAACTTCGATCAAGTGTACATTCGAAGGTTCCTTAATCCTAAGTGGTTGGTGGTCAGTATTTAATGTCTTCAGTAATGAGTCTTTTTTTTACAAAAGACCATCGCATTTAAAAAATTTACTTCAGAAACCAAACGCTTGCAATGAGTAATGAGGCTTTGGAAACATGTATAGCAAGCTTAGCCTACACAAGTTTTAGATTGGTTGACGGGGGCTAAGCTTGTACCACTCGGTCGCTACTTATCTTACAAACATACATAACTTAACCTGAAGTAACATAACCTAACCTAGCCTATCCTAATTTAATCTGATTGCTTTTGTCCAACATTAACATTAACAAATACATAATATATTGCAAAAAAGTATTTAAATAACTGGAAGACTTTAAAAAAAAAAAAAAAATACCTCAACAAGTTCTAAATATTACAACTTTTATTCAATCTTTGTATTTAAGATTTTTTTAACATCTAATTAGGTGGGAATACAGATTTCAAATTACTTTTGAGCATGGTGGAGCTGAGAAATGGTTTGCTGTAAACTAAACTGATTTGGATCAAGTTAATTTAACAGCATGGGGTGATTTCTAATAAAGTTCAAACGCAGGAACTTAATGAAAAAAAAGTACCAAACTAGGCGCAACATCTTCCAAATATTTATTTTAATTATGAAGTTAGAAGGAAATTCTAAATGCATGATATTATTTTTTTACTTTATTATGTTTGAAATAGAGTTTCAACTGCCTGTAAGTTAATATCCCATCTTCAAGTCAACTTTTAAAAATAAGTCATATTTTTTATTTAATTCTTTGGCACTGAAATTAGAAACTAGATATTGGACTTCGAAATTAGAAATGATATTTTCAGTAATCTATTTTGTTTCACCAATTCAAGGTATATTTTCACTATTCAGCCAAACATTAATTTAATATTATCGACACCCTCTTTGTAATACAAATATTTTCCCACTCCAACCTAACTACTGGACCAATATTATAGTATTATTGAACTAATTTTGAATAAATCCATATAATACTCCTGCCTAAAGAAAAACAAAGGTTTTCTTTTTTTGTTTTGTTAAAATCTTAATTTTAAGATCACATAACAACAGGATAAGTCGCCTCTTTTTGATAACAAAGATATCGGTTAAATTAAAAATAAGTCGAGCAAATCATAAAAGGAAGATGAATATTGAATGAAAAGTAGGCGAATTAATGAAAGTTAGAGTGAACAAAATAAGTTACATGTTATATATATATATATATATATATATATATATATATATATATATATATATATTTTTTTTTTTTTTTTTTTTTTTTTTTTTTTTTTATTCATAAGACGCCGATCGTCAAGATATGGGCGAATATGGATTTCGAATGAGTGTGATGAGTGTAGATGAGCGAATGTAGTCATTGTTACAAACTAAGGCCAACTATTCCTTAGTGAGTGTCATTAATTAATAGCCCAATGACAAATGAACAGCCGGTGATTATCAGCTGATCCTTCTCAAAATGTATTGACTCTGATTGGGATCGAACTGAGAACCTTTAGCACATGAAGCTGGTATAGATGTGTACATACAAACTCGACACACCACAGTGGGGGTTTCTGTATACAGAATGTGACCACTCACAGCAACACTCTGGTTTGTAACAATACAGTAGAAAGACTAGGTTACACGGTGGAGGCTCCTGTAAATAAACTGCAAACAATTTATGGCTGTATTTTTTAGTAATAAAATGACAGATAACATCGATTACGCTTTAATTGATAAAGTGCCGATACAATCATTTTTCGTGTCACAATAACTAATCTTATCAAGGTAATGAGTTAAATGCGAAAATGATAATTGTTGCAAAGGGATCATACGACGAAATGTGGTGAGAGATCTAATCTTGAGCAGCTCAGTCATCACACCAGACGACCGTAGAGGAGGGGGAGGCATAAAGTAATGTCAACCCCATTTGTGCAATAATTGTGAGCCTATTGTATTTTTAGTTACTAAATGAACACAGATGGTAGATATCAGCAGAGGGCACGGACTCTGTAGTCAGAAGGGGCTCGCACGAATTCGGCAACTTTTACATGGTCCGGTGGAGGGTGGAAGAATTCGGCAACTGGTCCCAAAAGGAAAGGCACCAATTCGGCAACTAGGTATTTTGTAATTTTGAAATTCAAGCGCTTAAATAATTAAAAAACACTAGCTAATTTAAAAAATTGCCACTAAAAACATCAATACCGGTACTGCGGCTGTACATTGATTATACTTGTTTTTAACAAAAACGACATAGGATACAAACTTCACAAATTCTAGTTTGGTAAATTTACTATTTTTTATTTTGTTTGTTTTGTATGAACCTGTTGTTGCCTTCGTTTTGTGTTAAGAGTCAGGCTTTATTTAGTTGTGCTTTTCTTAAACTGTTTATTCAAACGCACGTATCAATTGGTTCATCCTCTATCTGTATCTGTTCATCAGAATTGTTATAAATCTGTAATTATTGAAGCTGGAATATCAGGTAGGCCTATTTGATGAAATTGTATGGTTGAAGGTCGCCTGAAATTGTCTGTGTCTGAAAGAATTTGTCTAAGCCAGCCACAAATACCACTCTCTCGTCGCTACCTGCAGAGACAGTTGCCGAGACCATGCTAGGGATTAAGTGACTATTTTCCAACCATTTTTTGGTTACTTGAGTTGCCGATTTCATGTCTGCTCGTCAGTAGTGGGAAACGTTGAACCGTGATCGCGGTAGAGGTCAGCTGTGGGAACAGGTGACTCATCATTGCGGTAGATGTCTGCTGTGGGAACAGCTGGCCTGTGATTGTGGTAGATGCTAGCAGTGGGAACAGCTGACCTGTGATTGTGGTAGATGTTAGCAGTGGGTACAGCTGACCTGTGATTATGGTAGATGTTAGCATTGGGAAAAGCTAACCTGTGATTGTGGTAGAAGCTAGCAGTGGGAACAGCTGACCTGTGATTGTGATAGACGTTATCAGTGGAAAAAGTTAACCTGTGATTGTGGTAGAGGGAGTAACTTGTTGGATTAGTATTACATGAACCAGAACTGTTTAGTATTCATAAGATATTAAAGGATTTATCTGTTTTCATTCCCTGTTCTAACGTCAGCTACAACCTGTTCCTGGGACGATAGTTGCTGTTTACTTCGACCAGTGATTATACCCAATGTTGTTGTAAAAAATATGAAATGAAAATATGAAAACGTTTTAACGCATTTTATTGAAATTGGAAATGCTCATAATTTATTTTGTTATTGTAATTTTATCTTAGTTAAAGAAATCTAGGTTGTGTAAATTGATTAGAAATCTTTACAATTGCACACCCATAACAATAGCGCTTAACCCTAGATCAAATCCCAATCTCAAGGCAGAGTACGTAATCTACACTTTTAAACACTCATTTATTGTACTGTTAAAAACACGTACGTTTCAAATATCGTCGAATGAACATTTTATATTTTCTCTACATGACGAAATGTTCTGGAGGAATATTAGGTATTTGTTCACACCAGAGATGCAATATAATACATGTATCTCAGTTCAAAATCAGGTATTGCATGCCTCTTTTTAAAATCCAAATGTGAAACCTTGTATCATGTTCATGCAATAAAACACATTATTATCATTATTTGTACATATAAACCGGAATTTGATAAAAACTTGAATGGTATAAGTCGGCAAATTCACGTTTCAAGAGATGCCAGACTATGCATGCTTGAATATGTATTTAGTATAAGTTTAGACCCTATATTCAGTTCTGCTCAAATGTGCAAGATTCGGCTTTGCCTTGAAACGCAGTCTAGGGTCTGGCCGAGTTATAATTCGAGTCATTACGCAGATCTACGAGTAGTTAATGGCTCATATTGATATTACTACTTGATACTGGTAGGCTACTCGTATCGAATCCGTGTGTAGAACGGATGGTGCTGGGGGGGGGGGCACCACGACGTCACTTGAGGTATTGTTACAGTAATATACAAGGCGGAAAAAATATGGAAACCCTTTCACAACTTTTGTATGACTTCACTTGTAAAATTAAAATCTTTTACACCATCTTGGTTAAAAAGAACACACTTTTTGACGTCATTAGCGACATTTTATCTTTTCAGGGGAACGGCCCACGAGGAGTTGAACGAAAATCTTCAACGTAAGCCTAAGTCGAGTTTGGTATCAAATAAAAGGTCTATTGAAGAGAAATTAGTTGCCGCAAACTAGACTTCAATAGGTTTATCCTTTCCAGAGTAGCGATCATTTGAATGTTAAAGTAACTAATTTGAACAATATAATTTCTCCACTATTTAACGGTTTCAACTAAATTATTCTGATCAAAAATTATACATAATGGAACACAAATAAAAAAAAGTAATTATCATATTATGTATAGAAAAAATAACGTGTTATCAAAGCGTTTCCATAATTTCCCACCCTGTATTCAGGGTGTCCCTAAACTACGTTCCCAAACTGAAGTATATGATTCCATGGGTCAAAATTTAAAAAATCCTATAAATATGGATCCAAAAATCTTTTGTTTCTGTCTGTTTTCCTATTTTCAATAGATTTTTAAATTTAAGAACCACTGAAGTTACACTGCTCTAGAGGCTAAGAGCCACTTTCAACAATGGTGGTGCAACAATGTTTAGCGTGCTTTGGCTGAAGTGCAGCATACCTTACAATGCTCAAACGCGTATTTCTGCGTTATTTATGATTGGATTTTGACAAACAAGGGCTTATTGGATTTATAATTAAATTTGTAACGGTTTTTATGATTTGTAAAGTTTGTGTACGACTTCAGGTTTGTTGGGTAATTGTCAGTTAAAATATTTAAAGAACCACCGTCTTTAATACTTTGAACATACTGTAAAATTATTCTAACCTAATATAATTTCATAATATTATTAATTTATAGACAGAGCAGCAAAAACTCATTTTAGGATCTATAATTACTGGAATGTTTTCTTATTTTGACCAAATGAACAATATCCTTAGGTCTGGGATCGTAGTTTAGGGACAATCTGCCGATCTACTCATCATATATCACTTACTGTACCAAATATGACTTTTATTTTAAAAGAATTGTTTCATCCAATACAGTTTTATTTAATGTGCATTGTAAGGGTCATTACTGCATATTTATTATTATTATTATTCACTGAGAAACCGATCGTAGATATATGGGCGAATGAGTGTGCTGGGTGTAGATGAACGAATGTAGTCGTTGTTACTAAGGTCGACTGTTCCATAGTAAGATCCATTTATTAATAACCTATAGCTTTACGTGGAATCCGAACCACGTAGTATTGACCTAAAATTCAGCTAAATGAAAAGCCTTATACTCAGTTATTTTCCACACACAACATCCGGATTCTGACTACCACCCAACACGGACAGTTCAGACTTCTCTAGTAGTCCATATCGATGTCAAACTTTGAGCGGGCACCGTGTCAGTATTAAGAGAACCTAGTATAGAATCTATCGCCTACAATATCTACACTTCGTCCTCAAGTAGCTGGGTTACATCACTGCGCCACAAGTGCCTACTATATTTATTTAGTGTTATGTGTATTTCAATTCCAAAGGGATTAGTGTAAGACATGAATGTAGTAATAATTTAAATGGCTTTAATTGTACTAAGGAGTTAGTCCACTGCATCCATTACAACGTTTACTATAGGCTGTCGTTCTACCGAACGGTCTAGAACAGTTTGAAACTCGTCAAATATGAAGAATACTATGTTTGCTAAGTTTAGTACATAATAATCTGGTCAAGAATGTCTGGAAAATTTTCTAAACACCATATTTTCCCATAAAATATTCATTTTCGAATTTATAAATAATACCAATTACTCCCTTTCCTATTTTAAAACATATATAAAATTATAAATACATATACAATAAAACTTAGAGTAAGTTTACGGTGTCGAGTTTAGGATATACGTGTTTAGGATTGTTGAAGCATATCTTAAAGTTGTAATGGATGTATCTTTAATCAAAGAAAAATAATAACTTGAGGCTTTTGAATGTGATTCAATTGGTCAATCAAATTGGTCGGTAGCGTAGTTGGTTCAATCCCAGCTTCATGTGCTAAAGGTTGTCAGTTCGATCCCAATCAGAGTCAATACATTTTGAGAAGGATCAGCTGATAACCACCGGCTGTTCATTTGTCATTGGGCTATTAATTAATGACACTTTCTAAGGAATAGTCGGCCTTAGTTTGTAACAATGACTACATTCGCTCATCTACACTCATCACACTCAATCGAAATCCATATTCGCCCATATCTTGACGATCGGCGTCTTATGAATAAATAAAAAAAAAATAAATAAATAAATAAATAAAAAATAGGTTCTTTTTTTACCATTTTCTGACTATCACATTTTTTAGTTTGGGAAGTACCAGTGGCCGAGCTAAGATGTCAGGACCTTGAGCTAAAGTTTCAAATAGCGCAGGTTCGAACCTTGAAAGGAAGTTTTTATTTATCGATAATACTCATTTTGTACTGTACCAAATCAATCATTTGTTCAGCCAGCAAACACATGTTCCCTCCTAGTCACGGGAACTAGTTCTCCCTCTTACTCTGTCTGAACAAGTCTCCCGCACAGATCAATAGTAGATGGGCAGAGTAAGTCTGAAAAGGAGATCGGACTATCTCTCTTTTATGCATATAAAAAACTTCATGATACATATACACAGGTCTACTTTTTTTTAAGCGTTATAATTTACATCACTCAATGGATTATCAACAATTTTTTAGAAATCCCGACAATCCCGATTTATGGGCAGAACCTAAGTTTCCCCATTAAAAGTAAAACATTATTTCAACCATAATTAAAAGTGTGAAGTAATATAACGTTAAGCTTGCGCCTGCAGGAAATGACACTTAGCCACTTGCAACGTGACGTCACACAGTCACATAACTAATTAGTAGTCACAGAACCCATTGTACGTCGTAATACGGACCCTAACAACAAAAGGCCGTACGTAACCAATATTTTCATAGAAATGTAACCAAATGTAAAATTGAATTTATTTACTCCTTTTTAAATAAGAAATGTTTCTTATTTTGTGGCCTTTTACAGTAACAAGAATCTGAAAATACACACGAAATTACACGCACATTTTAAGAAAGAGGCAAATGGTTACTAAACTATATAGCAACTAAAACTAAATAGCAACCTAAAACTAGACGAAGTGAATGAATCCATTAAAAGATATGTCGAAATATGATAGTCTCATATTCGTAATACAAACTATATAAGGAAATAGAACTGGTCACAGAATACACGAGAGAGAAAATAATATCATACTTTGGAAAAATGATAAAGATACCTGACTAACTACACAAAATCACGTTTATATAAGAATATAAACGTGAGTTTGTGTAGTGGAAAGTATAAGAATACTTTTCAGTTTAAAATTCCAACACTGAAATAATTATAAACAAATACTGCCAATTATTAACAAATACCCGCCCGGCCACCCTTACAAGTCCTGTGGTGATGGGTGGGTGGGAGTTAGGTGCATATAAATTTAAAACTAATTACCATGAAGAGAAATATGAACATAGAATAGATCATTATTTTCAAATGAAACATACACGATCTCATCAGAATTTGCAATTTTATATTGGACTTAATTTTAATTTCTATAATTCTGGTTGGGAGTAGGCCTATTTGAGCGTTAAAAAATAGTTTTTCCACATAAGCTATAACACATCAATCAAATATAATATTTTTATATTTTACTTGAAAGTCCTTTTACCAGATTCGCACCGCATACACATCACGTGTTGTATATATTTAGATGGTTTGATTCAAAATAAAATAGAGAAAATGTACATTTTGTAGGTATATTGACGTTGTTCTGTATTTAAATAATGTAGCTTCAGTAAGTACGTTTTCCAGGTGACTGATTTTGAAGTTGCAATAGCTACAAATTATTAACATAACAATTACTTAATAAGATTTATAAATATAGAGTCGTTTCTCTCTCTAACAATATGCAAGGGACCGGGACTTTTCATCGTTATAAGGAGAGATAGTTAGATAGAAAGAGAGACAAAAATCGTTATTTTAATAATACTGTACTAAATAACCTACTGTACAAAATTTAAAAATTTGATCAAAACGGTTATAAATGAATTAACGCTGTATATGTACACAACATACATTTATTAAAGATTAAATTTAGCAATTCATAATAAAAATATGCCGTTAAATAAATTACTATAATATTAATATTCAACTATACTGTGTACTGTACATTAAACAAATGTAATAAGTTACTACACTTTTTTAAATCAAGATATACAAAAAGATATGTTGGAGGCATTACTATTAAGAAGGTATTTTATCACTTTACTGTACTTACACCCCATATTTATATCAACAAATCATCTTGGCCTGTTTCTTTTCCCTTTCCAAAGCAGTGACCTTACTTTGTCCTGAAGAAGCATACCATCTTCCACAGCCCTCATATCGTCTTACTAATGAAAAACCGATGAAGGATTTTCACCGTATCCAATGCCTGCTGAGGGGTAGGAGCTAGTTCTGGCTCTGGATCCACTTCCGTATCACTGTTTTCTTCTTTTTCTACGTGTACTGCATGTAGGATATCGTTGTCGGAAAGTCCTGATGTAGCCACATTTTCATCAACTTCTTCAAAATCAATTAGCTCCTTCGGTCCATAGTCCATGATGGGAAGTTCAAACTGTCTGGCCCAAAAAGCTAACGGCAGGCCATCTTTATCCTCAGTCAATCCTTCATATTCCAGCCATCTTTATCCTCAGTCAATCCTTCATATTCCAGCCATCTTGCGTGTTTTAAGGGATTGTTTATCGTTTTACTAATCACCTCGTCCCAGGATTTACTAATCACTAGGATGACGTCAAAAACGTTTAGTTTGAGATCACCATTGTTCTCAACCAATCCCAATGAAAGTCTTCTCCTGTAATGGTTTTTCAAACTCTTAATGACACTTTTGTCCATGAGCTGAAAAAGACTCGTTGTGTTTGCCGGCAGGAAATAAAGTTCAATGTTTTGGAGGTCGCAAAGTATAGGATGAGTGGGACAGTTGTTTATAAGAAGAAAAACTGTATTCTCTTGAAGCTCAATGACCTATTTTCTAATTGCTTCTTCAAAAATTTCCGAAGTCATCCATGCTCTCTTGTTTGCTTTTTAGGTCACGGATGGATGTTTAAAGTTCTGTGTGGCACCATTAAAAAAACAGTGTCTTCAGCATTACAAATGTCGTCCCTTCAGTTCAGGCCACATGTTTTCTAGCCAACCATCCGTTACGTTTTTGTTAATGAGCCTCTCCGCTGATCTGCCCGTAGTTAATCTCGTGCCGCAGCTTTCACTTAATCAGCCAACCCTCAGATGCTTTGGAATGTTCAATTCCAAGCTCAGTTGCAAAACTTTTTTCCTGACCACAGGACCATAAAGTGGAATATGGTTCATACGCTGCTGCTGGAACCACTTAAGCATATCGTGATCCAAATCTTCCTCCTGAGGTTTTCGCAACTTCTTTCTGCTACCTTCCTCCATTTTCGCTTCAGCCACTTTTTTCTGTCCTTCCGTATCGTAGCCACAGTTGATTGGGACAACCCCGTACGGCGAACAACATCCAATTGTTTTTCACTTTTGTTTATTGCCCGAATTAACGACAACTTTTCTTCCACCAAGATACGCACTTTACGCTTTTTCGAAAATATTTTGACCGTTCACACACTGAGACACGATTGAAACTGGAAGTGAGTAGTCGTCAACAGAAGACAATACATCTGTATGAAAGTAAATGAAGCTCAACTCTACTCATAGTAGGGAAACAATGTGTAAGAGGGGTAGCCTCATTCCTTAGACGCGAAACGAAACAACTGCTGGACAACGACCTTGCCACTCGTGACTCAGGTAGTGTGGGCCATCGACTAATGAACGCTGAAATGTCATCGTTATATTATAAAGAGAGAACGATATCAGTACAAAGAAAGAATAAACACATTGTCATAATGATGAACCAAACAAAGTTTACTATTTTCGTCGTTATAGGAGAATTAGGCCTATCTTTATATAGGGAATCGTAATAAAGAGAGACTACTTTTATATGGTTACTATTTGGACACTAACCATAAAACTACTCTCTCTGTCCCTAGTTACAGTTGTTATAAATATATATGATTACTGTTTGGACACCGATACAGCTACTCTCTCTCCCCCTCCCTCTCTCTGTCCCTAGAAACAGTTGTTATAAATATGTATGGTTACTGTTTAGATATCGATACAGCTACTCTATCTGTCCCTAGTTACAGTTGTAATAAATATATATGATTACTGTTTGGACACCGATACAGCTACTCTCTCTCCCCCTCCCTCTCTCTCCCCCTCCCTCTCTCTCTGTCCCTAGAAACAGTTGTTATAAATATGTATGGTTACTGTTTAGATATCGATACAGCTTATCTATCTGTCCCTAGTTACTGTTGTTTTAAATATTTATGGTTACTGTTTGGACACCGATACAACTAATTTCTCTGTCCCTCGTTACATTTATTATAAATAGACATGGTTACTGTTTGAATACCAATACACTAATAATTGATTGTTATAGTTTAATGTTCACCCAATTTTATATAAAGAAATACGAGATTTAATTCTTTTTTTCTTTTGGTGCTTGGGAATGATACAGAGTTGCACATATAAAACATTTTGGAAATTTTAAACTCTTTTACTCTTAAACTCTTTTACGGTAATAAATATTTATAATATTTCAGAGTTTAGTAAAAAACAGACTTACAAATTATTTTGGAGACTGAAACGATGAAAAAGTCATGTATTTATTGTCCGTTAAATACTGTTTATTGAATAAAAATGATTAGACTAATAATAATTTCGTAATAATCAGTTTGTAGGTAGTAAAGGACATATATTTCTTATTCGTAGTTTTAATCATGTAATCGTTTAAACAAAAATGTCCCCTCAATTTTATAGCTTATATTTGACACATTTACTATATCAATAAACGATAGACCTGTGCACTTAATGTTTCTATTCGTTTGAATTAACCCTGTCCCACAATTTATATTTGTCACAACAATAGTATTTGTTAGACGATTTGTCAGTGTGAGTTAATGTTCCAATCAATTGTTTGATAAATTATTATCGTTTGTGTCTATTATATTTATCTGATAAAAATGTATTCAATAAACAACAGGCCTATGGCTTTAGTTTCACAGAAACACATAGGTGAGAACTGGTTTTCAATAATCTATTATTTTTACCTTATAAAACATACAATAAGTTCGGAAACAAACGGATCTTGTTTCTAATATAGCCTATATCACATTTAAGTATGATTAAAATAATAATTTCTAGGCTTTATTTTGCTTATATATTTTTAATATTTGAAAGTAAAAAAGATTTACTCACAACCCTTTGAACGAAAATAAAACAAAAAAATTGTCACGTTAAAATGACTGCATTTGTCAAATCAAGAAGCTAGTTCTAATCGCTCTAGATCATAATTGATAAGAACGCGTGGTATTCGTTAATATAAATGACTTTCAAAAGCACCAAATGGCATTATCCATTTCCACCCAGATATGAAAAGGATTTTGCATGAATTCACCTCGTCCTAGGCACAAGTTTATCTCTTACCTGTGAGAGTGGCGCCAGTGGGTCCGTAACCGGTAGTGGCAGCCCACTAGAAGTTGTTCCAAGATCTGACGGCGGGTGGGCGGTTGGAGGGGGGTTTACCTATCGGACTTTGAACAGCCGACTGACGCTTTGTTTACATTCACGAGTAACTGATGTATCCGTCCGTGCCGACCTTTCCTACGTATTGACAGCGTGGGAGCCTGAACGACTCTACTTCAACTGGAGCTAATGACATAACATTGGTAAGCAATGCGTATTGCTGAGTTAAATGTTCATTGGTTTTTATGGAATCTCTTAATTTTCAGTAAAAATGTTAATCTGTGGTTTAAAGGTGTGTTTATATTTAGTATTACCCTAAATATAAACAAATAAATAAATATACGTTCAAACGGTTATGTCAGGTAGGCTACATCATGCCACTCAACTCATCAAAGGATTGGTTTTATAATAAAAAATCAATTACTTGAAAACAAATCAGGATATAAATGTCATAAAGCACGTCATTAGAAACAAGTTATAATGTGAAACACGAAGATAACTAGCTGGAACAACATCTCAAGATCCAGCTCACAACATGGCTACAAGACCGCCCTTTCTACACTGAAAAAGAATTTTTTGACATCCAGCTCTTTTTCTGACAAACTGACTGTAAAATAAAATAATTTTTTGACGCATGTACTATTCTCAATGAATATGTAAATAAAGAAATTATTGTATTGTATTGTCAGTTCACAAGAGCACTTTGAACTGATAAAGTACTACGATTTATTAAATCCTACTTCTTTAAAACACATAAAAACTTACGACCCGCTCTGAATGTTATTTGATTAAATAATTTGAAAATCCTGAAGACGTTCTCATGAACGGAGAAAGGTGAGAGATATATATGCTAAAGAACTTAGATAAACTGTAAGTGTTGTGCATCATTATTGACGACCTTTGCCAACTTTGGAAATAGTAACTTTGCACCTTACGTCTTACATAGTCATTTAAAGATATGAAAGGCAAAATTTAAGTTTCCCTCATAACCTTGATGATTCATTTGCTCATTGTTATTAAGTTCAGGAAATACCACATTAAACAAGCTGGATTACATCACTCCTCAGCAATAGAAACACTATTTAATTGACAGCAAAGCACATTTGTCTCAATTAATATTTTTTATCACTGATAATAGGTCATATACTTTCCAACGCACTAATATTTATTTATGGATTCTTTTACAAAAGCAAGAAAACTAAATATTAGGATTGTATGCTAACGAGACTGTCAGCTCAGTCAAATGTTTGTTCATTCTTTTAATGTTCTATTTCCACGAAATATTGCATCAAGTAATAACAAATTTAGTAATTATAATATTATACAGGGTGTCTCGTAAGTACTGACCAAAATTTCACGAGGCTATACTATAGGTCAAAACAAACAATTTTCATCATATAATGTATAGTCCCATCTTGCTTAGTTTTCTGTCTGTCTGTATATATTTTTTAGAAAATAATTTATATCTTCAAAATGGTTTGAGATATCAAGTTGAAACTTTGTATATTTACTTACCTTATTAGTGCACATTTACAATAAAAGTTTCAAAATTATATCATTTACATAAACAAAATGGCGGCCATTTAAAATGTTCAAAGCCTAATAACTTTAAAACGAGTGATTTTATAGAAGAATGACAAGACACATATAAAATAGCCCCTTTTAATACAATAATTTTGGTACCAGTTTTATTTTTCTACAATAATTTGTTACAGAAATAAGTAAGATTTCTCAAGGAAAGGTCTGTGTTTTATTCAAAATTCCAACGTGTTTTCAAATAAAACACAGACCTTTCCTTGAGAAATCTTACTTATTTCTGTAATAACTTACTGTAGATAAATAAAACTGGTACCAAAATTATTGTATTAAAAGGAGCTATTTTATATGTGTCTTGTCATTTTTCTATAAAATCACTCGTTTTAAAGTTATTAGGCTTTGAAAATTTTAAATGACCGCCATTTTGTTTATGTACATGATATAATTTTTAAACTTTTATTTTAGATGTGCACTAATGAGGTAAGTAAATGTACAAAGTTTTAACTTTATATCTAAAACCAGTTTGAAGATATAAATTATTTTCTAAAAAAGATATACAGAGATAGACAGAAAACTAAGCAAGATGGGACTATATACCTATGGTATAGCCTCGTGAAATTTTGGTCAGTACTTACGGGACACCCTGTATATAACGTTATTTGCAATCCAACTTAAAAGTTTGCTTTGCAGCCAACCAGGAATTTACAAGTCGGCTCTTATAGGAAAGCGATTTAAGCTGAATATATTATTTTTCACTACTAAGTTACGCGTCTGAATTAAGAGTTCACACCCTACAAATTGCCAATATTATCAACATAATTTCCTTTTGTGAAATTAACAAATGATATTCATAATCATAAAAAAAAAACTGAAACCATTTTTAAAAACATAACTAACTCCAGGTTTAGAAATTAAATCCTAGTTCGTTGGAAAGTAAAATTTGGGCTAAATTTGATTATTTTACCTAAGCCGAAAAGCCGCCATGAAAGCAGGTTTGCCAACATGGAAAAGCAAAAGTCAATTCCCAAACTGTCCATTGGCGATTTTACGGTAATATCGGTAGGCGAGCTAATTTCATATAATGACATGAAAAAGTAACTAACCTAACCATCTACTTCGCGGCACGCTGATTTAGCCGATTCGGGGTGATTTTTTTGTTAGTCAGCGGCAGCGGAGAGGGTGTCTGTCAAGTCAACTAAAGAGTACAGGAACAACCCATTGTGTCTGCAACTCGCGCCCCTGTCTACACCTCAAGCTATGCTTTCCTGGATCGTATCCGCTATGATTGCAATTACTATGTTGCAAAACTACAATCTCAAACATTTTAGCGTCAACTAGCCACTGAACAATAGAACTAATGGTTAATTACAGCTCTTTTTGTGTTAAGTTCATATTATCATTAAGGTTGGCTCATTTTTTGTCTGAAAAAATTAAAAATAGTTGTCAACCGTGCGCTTCTAGGAACGATGCGCCCCTAGTGGTAAATCCAGTCCTGATCAGGTACCTACTTTGAAATGAAGATCTAAGTTACATCTCTATGTTACAGAGATAAGTTTGTTATATAAGTTTTGTTATCATTATTATTAATACTTCAGTCAACAACTACAATCAAAAAGTGAAAGGAACATGTTATCTGTGTCTGATTGTATTAATTTAACATTATATAATGCTTTGTTTCTTGTTTTCACTTGATGCACTTTGATTGATAAAACCCAAACTTGCAGATAAAAACAATAAACACTCTTTCAATCATGATTTTCAATAGCATGCAGCGAGCTTCAAACCAGTCGGACACCTTGGAAAATTCGGTCGAGCGTAAAGCTATAAAGAAGCTCTGAATGGAGCAATCATCTTGAGGAAAAGAGATGTTCGAAAGATCTATGCCCCTGCATGCGCTCTGACCCTTGGGGGATAGATATACACTTATAACTAAGAAGTTTGTGGAAATGGGGACCAAAAGCGCTGTACTGCCAGCCAAAACACAAACAGCAATCGTAGACGCTCTCTTTGTAGGTCACCCAGTGAGGCTCCTGAGTCCTCGGAACAGGAGGAGCAACTGCGGCTGCAATGCATAATAACGAGGTGCTGCTACGTATGTTCAATTAGTGCCTGGATCTGAAGCTAGGCTCTAGACGGTATTGTGAACTCACATAATACCTACTATGATTGGTCTCATTACAGCTTATAATTATTTACTAGTTTTTTTGGTTATTACAGCTTGGTTTTAGCAACAATGGATAAAGCTGATTCTTCTTCACTTTAAATGTTGTATTGAAAATAAACTAGTGCCCATGGAATATCTTAGTGCATTTATAACTTTTCTTATTCCCTTGTGCTTGTTTTCTAGTAAAACAGTTTTCCTTTATACAGCAATTAACTACCAAGCAGATTTTACGTTGCTTGTTGTCATGGCGTCATTTATGTGGTGAATTGAGGGGAAGGAGTGCAGCAGCAAATATTTTGGGGTCACGGCCGTAAAATGTGTAAATTGAGCTCATATAATAACTACACACATAGCACTAACTTCACAATGATTCTTTTTTTTCAGTTTCAATTTTATATCTGTAATGTAAGGCAGGTAAGTACTTGATTTGCAGAAACGAAAATTAAATCGTATTTTATTTAAAATTCCTGTTCAAATATGCAATTTGGTGCCCAACTGGAATAAACATGATGGGTTTTCACCCAAAAACAGTATATTTCCTAATAGCTGAATTAGGCTATAACCAGCTAATTATAATAGTGATTCTATTTACTATACGGATAATCAGAATCAAATTTGACAGCACAATTACTGTACAACAGCATCAGTAATACAAGGTCTGTCCAATAAATAAGTAAACTGGTGCAATCTGGCGGCCATGACGCAGACTACAGCCCACTAGTGGCGCTAGTTGCCTAAGACCATTGATTATATAAACCTTCAATAGATAAACCATCTAATAGGAATATTTGTGGCGGTAATTTTGTTAGTTTGTGTGGCCCGCAACCACAGCTGGTTTAAACTGCATTATATTTACATTGCACTACACTAGCGCTCCACAAAGGACCACAAAAACAGCTGATATTTTGAGACTCAAAATTTAACATTGGATGGGAAATCTATTTGTGTATAAAATCAATGCTAAGACCCAATGAGCCGTCACTGACGGCACTTGAAGACAGTACTCTCTAGACAGTAGACACTCGCATTCAGCCCGTCAGTGATTGGTGGATTGTCGAACTAAGCAGCTAGTGTCAGTTTCTTTTGTCCTTGTTTTTACTGTTTATCGAAAATGGAAATTGATGAAATAACAGAGCATCAAATCGACATGAATTTTTTGGTGCAGTGTGGTAAAAGCTACCAAGAAATTACTGAAATTTTGATGGCTGTTTATTGAAATAATGCTCTAAAAACAGTGTGTCTCAATCTGTGGTACGCAGAGAGCACCGTGGTGGTACGTAATGATCAAGTGAACAAGACGTTAGAGTGAGGACAGGAAAATTTTATAAGTTTAACGTAATTAAAACAACGTGACTGACTTGAAATAATAGTACTTTGTTATATGAGCGAAATTAAACTCTTGCGCTCAATATTCACTTAGGTATTCAATATTTATCAGCTACGGAAATATATTCTCGTATATATTACTGTATTATATATATTATTATATATAATATTATATATATTATATCTACGGAAATATATTCCGTAAAAATATATTCTACGGAAATATATATTCTCGGGAAAGCTAGGCTCCAATTCGGAAGTGATCGGGACCGCTCGGTTAGTCGGTGCTGTCACGGTAATTAAAAGACAGTAGGTATCACGACGAGGCTGCGCAGTATACTGTGAAGTCACATGGGAAAAATCAGCTGATTCGTTTATTCTATTAAGTACTGGTAACTAAATCTACCTAATAGAAGCATTCAGCTAAATAGTAAACAAGTTATTTACGACTTATTAGTTGGAATTGTCATTACGGGAACTAGAACAGTATTTTTATGTTTATTTTTGCCATTTCACCTGTACGACACCATGGGGTATGCGCGTGATACCATTGATTATATAAACCTACAATAGATAAACCATCTAATAGGAATATTTGTGGCAGTAAATATGTTAGTTAGTGAGGCCCGCAACCACAGCTGATTCAAACTGCATTACATTTACATGGGACTACACTAACGCTCCACTATGGACCACAAAAACAGCTGATATTTTGAGACTCAAAATTTAACATTGGATGGGAAATCCTTTTGAGTATAAAATCAATGGTGATACCTACTTCAGTTCCCCAACACAGTTCGTTACCCTCAGTTACTATTCAGTTTTGCGGCAGTCACAACACTTGTTGCAATACCAACTTTTTTGTCGGGTTGATGTTAGTTTTGTCTCGTTCCTTGCTTCAACATAATTAAAATAAAAAAGTTTTATGTTGAAAAAAAAAATTATGTTGAAGTTTCCTTGCTTCAACATAATTAAAATAAAAAAAAAATTAAAATTAAAATAAAAAATATGAATAAGTTATTAAACGTAGCCATCCTGGTCCTTCAACCAGTGGTTCTAAGCCTAGAGTTTTTAAAAGTAGTTTAAGTGATGGGAAAACTGTTGAAAATGTTGCTGAGACTATCTCTTGTAAAAATTCAATGAATCGGCCGAGCGGTCTGTTTGGCTATTCGGTTGCGACTGACTTCGAGGGCCAAAGCCCTAAAAGTCTACAATCCCCACCCTCCCTCGAGGGCAAGGAAGAAATGTAAGAACAGCCCAAAAAGGCGTCAACATACCGCCCGCCCTCAAAGTACCATATTTCAAAACAAATAACTTAATTGTATACAAATTAAAGGAAAGAGAATATTTACAAACAACTATTTTAACAGATGTGAAATTAACTGTAAAAATACAACGGTCAATTATGTGGATTGTAACAAAACAAACTTAATGTTATAATGAAAGATAAACTATGTAAAACATATAAACCATGTAAAATATCAATAAGTTATCTAGAATAAAACATGACAAATAATTATGTAACCTCAAAAATGTAACAACAAATATTATTTACAATTACAAATAATAGACAAATAAAAATGGAAATGTAATGTTACTTTTTTATTTATTTATTTATAAGACGCCGATCGTCAAGATATGGGCAAATATGGATTTCGAATGAGTGTAGATGAGCGAATGTAGTCATTGTTTCAAAATAAGGCCGACTATTCCTTAGACAGTGTCATTAATGACAATTGCCCAATGACAAATGAACAGCGGTGATTATCAGCTGATCCTTCTCAAAATGTAAAGATGTAAAATACAAATGATAATATTTCAATTAATTGAAAATCTAAGAAAATTAAATTACTGAACATAAATTCTAATTTGAACAATTTATGCAGCAATATACAGTAAGTCATGTGAATCATCATGAAAAGAAGTGAAATGAACAAAGTGTTGTACATAATTGAAAGGCAATGTGTATCAACCAAATTTATAGCTAAGTACTTATAGAAAAAGGCACAATAAAGATATTAAAACACTGATAAGAAATTGATAAAAATGTGCACGAAATAAAACGTTACTATTTCAATAAGAACTTGAAAATATTACATTGTCAAAAATTAAATAGAATACTACAGTAAATGCATTGAAATAAAAAATTATGTGAGGTACCTATATTATGACAAACTATTTGAAATTTACATTTAAAAGTAGTTTAGAGCACTAAAGTATGTACAACTGACTAATCCAGAATGTAAATGAAAAATATGTGAAATGCAATTTAAAGTAAATGATTATTAAAATAGGTATATATGTACATAATATGTGACAAAACATTATTATAATTTTCCTAGCTGTCGATCGGGAGGACACAGAGTCTATTGACAGCTCTCTTGAATTGTCCTGCTGTTGTCTATATGGTGGCAACCTTAACACCACTGTACATGTAAGGGTGGGCGGGTGAGTGGATACCGCTGTACCTGTAAAGGTGGGCAGGTGGGTCAATACCACCGTTCGTGTATGGGTGGGTCAATACCACTGTGCGTGTATGGGTGGGTCATTACCACTGTACGTGTAAGGGTGGGCGGGTGAGTCCGTCAGGGCTGGGGTGAATGTGCTGCACTACAGCTGTGACCCACTTGAGGGGTGGCAGATCGTCGTCTCGCACCAACACTACCTGACCTGGTTGAATAAATAATAAATATTTTACTGTAGAAACATTTCACAAAATGTATTACAAGCGTCAATACAGTTATAACTAATTAAAAATAAGGAATTATCTACTCAAAAGCCAATTCAAAAAACTCTTCTGTATTATACAGACAATTTTTAGTAGTAAGTAAATTCTTAATTTTATACTTAAACTTATCAATAGGCAGCATTTTATAATCAATAGGAAGAAAATTAAATAATTTCAATGATACATACATAAATGTTTTTTGTGTTTTGGTATAATTACATCTAAAAATACTTAAGTTATTCTTAAATCTAGTACAATAGTCATGAGTATCACCAAGTTTTTCTAAGGTTACATAATTTTCTTTGGCCTACATTAGACATTGATATACAAATAAGGAGGGAAGACTCATTATACACAATTCAATAAAACTAGACTTACAACTACTGCGGAAAGAAAGGTTACAAATTAATCTAATAGCTCTCTTTTGTAATTTAAACAGCTTATCTGCAGATGACTGATGACCCCACAATAAGGTACCATAAGATAAAAGACTGTGAATTTGAGCAAAATATACCACTCTAAGGACATTTAAGCTCAAACAAGACCTTAACCTTCTAATTAGGTAAATCCCTTTGCTAATTTTGAAACCAATATTTTTTATGTGACTATCCCAAGTTAGTCTAGAGTCAATAGTAAACCCTAAAAAATTTACACAATCCTCTTTACTCGACAACATATCATTGGAATAAGACAGATTCAACTCTTGAGTTTTGTTGGTATTTAAACAAAGCAAATTAGCAGAACACCAGTCCTCCACAATATTTTCAATATTTCTGCTCATAAAGTTTAAGTCTAGTTGAGATTTAGCGTTAAAACAAATGTTAAGGTCATCAGCAAAAAGGTAGCACTCATTATAGGGACTGCAGATGTTAAATGGAAGATCATTGATGTAAATGATAAAGAGAATAGGGCCTAGGATTGAGCCTTGTGGAACTCCATGCTTTACCTGCAGAAAACTTGAATCAATGTGGCCATGACAAACTTTTTGAAATCTACAATTAAGATAAGAAAGAATAAGAAGTATAGCTTCATTATCGAAACCATAAAATTTAAGCTTTTCTATGAGTAACGTGTGTGAAACCGTATCAAAAGCTTTAGACAAATCATGTAGCTTAACATTAAGGGAGACTTTATTTTACAGTTTTTCCAGACAATTATTAATAAAGGAAATGGCAGCATTAACCTAATCCTGATCTATAGCCAAACTGTGAGCAGTTAAATAAGTTATTTTGTTCAAAATAGACTATTTATAACTGCTTCAAATACCTTAGAAATTGCAGGTACTATAGATATAGGCCTATAACTTTCAAAACTTGAACGGTCGCCCTTTTTATATACAGGTATTATACCTTCAAATACTTAAATTCAGCTGGGAAAACAGAGTGTAAGATACAATTATTAATAATATGTGTGAAAGCTGCAGAAATATAACAAGAACCATATTTTAACATCACAGGGCTTAGACCATAAATATCTTCACATCTGCTATTTTTCATATTACAAATGACCTTCTCAACATATTCTATTTCAACTAAATTAAATTTGAACCTACAACTAGGTTTAGATAGCTTATTAACATAATATAAAGAAGTAAACTGACTAGGACAAGATGTAACTATTTTCAAAATCTCTTCAACCTTATTAATGAAAAAATTGTTGAAGCCAGAGGATGATAAAGATGGCTCACAACCTAACCTGTCTTTATTGCTCCCAACCTTTTTCACAATGTCCCACATTGCCTTTGACTTATTAGTAGCATTACTAATTAAATTGTCATTAATTGTTCTCCTTACATCTATCACTAACCTACTAAGTTTTTTCTTACAGTTTTTGTACATGATCTTAATATCAGGGGAACCAGTGCTAATGTAATAGTCATATAGCATATTACATATCTCTTTCCCTCGAGTAATTTCAGGGTTTGTTACTTTAGTTGGTTTTGGTCTGGAAGATTTATTGAAAGATTTTATAGGAAAAGATGTATTGGCTACAGAAGTGAGAGTAGATATTAACCATTTTACCTTTTCTTCAATACTGACACAATTGTTATACAGATGATACCAGTTTATCTTTGAAAGTTCTTCTTTAAAATGAACAACAAATGGCAGGGGCTTCCTTGGTCCACTTTAGTCTTTGTTGTAGTTGGTTAAGGTATAAAAAATTTTGCGTGATCACTTGTAGTCGTTGCCAGTGAGAGGCGGTTGGCAGGCACTGACGTCAAGTCTGTGTCTGGCAGTGATGTGAGTGGCTGCCCTATTAGAAAATGGCCTGGTGTCAAAGGCTGAGGATCATTAGGATCTACTGATAAAGGAGTTATAGGACGGGAATTTAGGCAAGCCTCTACCTTAGTCAATACAGTGTAAAATTCCTCAAATGTGACACTGGCATTACTGGTTGTCCTTCCAGGTGATACTTCACTCCAGCTGCCCAGAGGCCTCCAAAGTGAGGGGCTTGGCTGGAATAAAATGCCAATTTATCCCCTGAGAAACTGTAGAGATTTTCTGTGCAAAGAAGCCTGTAGAGGTCCTTGAGTTCCTGCTGTGCTCTCTCGAAGTTAGTCCCATTATTGGAATAGATGTTTTCACATAAGCCCTTTCTGGCGACGAATCGTCTAAATGAAGCTAAAAATGATTCTGTTGTTAGGTCTGAAACCAACTCCAGGTGCATTGCTCTAGTTGTAAAGCAAACATAAATGGCTATGTATGCCTTGGTCATAGTAGGCTTTCTAGATTTACTGTACCGTACATAAACAGATCCACAATAATCAATGCCTACATTGGTGAATGGCCTTTATGATGTCGTCATGTCCTTTAGCAAATTGCTCATTAAAGGTTGTGAGCATATTGTTTTAGCTTTAAAACATATAATACATTTATGTACAACTCTGCATGTTCCTGCCATTTAAAGCAAGTATTGTTGTCTTACAACATATAAAAGTGACTGTGGTTCAGCATGAAGATTTCGAACATGTTCTTGTTTTATTATTAAATGTGTTAGGTAAGACTTGTCAGATATTACGATAGGATGTTTTTTGTCATTGTCTACATTAGCGTTGTTAATACACCCTCCAACACGAATAAGACTTTTGTTGTCAATAAATGGCTGTAACATGACTAATTTAGTCTTATGGTTTACTTGTTTAGTTTTTTGTAGCTGACTGAATTCCATTGAGAAATATTTTGTCTGTTCTAGTATCAACAATGCTGTCATTGCGACTGATAGTTCTATAGAGTTCAATGACCCCTTTGTTTTGTTTTTAGTTGACTTGCAATTTCTAATAAATCTAAGATTCTAAGACAATAAGCTGTTACGCGCTGAAGCTTAAGTAGAGATGAATATCTATTTACAATACAAAAATCCTCATCTATCAGGGTTTTAGTTACAATTGTATTAGCATGTAAGGAAATACTCCTGACCTAGAAGTATATCAATTTTACCAGGTCGGTTGAAAGTGGGATCAGCTAAGTTGACTAAGGCATTTTCCAAGAACTACTTTCAATTGTCTTAGAAGGCAAGAAGTGTCCTGTACTTTTAGGTAACACTAAGAAATCTCCACTTGTGTTAAAATCTGAATGTCTAGATTGGATAAAGACACTTACTTTGTATTTTACATTAGTTGATTTCTGATTGATTCCTTGTACTATTAGATTTGATTGCAGTGTTTTTAGATTTAGTTTTTGTGCCAAGTCTTCTGTAATAAAACATGATTGGCTGCCATTGTCCAGGAAAGCTCTGCATGTTATTTTGTAGCCATTCGGACTACTCACATCAACAAGTGCTGTAGAAAGAAGGACTTCGGAATTCGATGATATGCTGTTTGAAAAGCTACTTCCTGTCGTTTTGGTTTCATTGCAATAATTTGATGAGGGTGATGTTTTGTATGAGCTTGATTGATTACTTTGGCGTTTAAATGGATGCAGAGCTGTGTTATGTTTTGCATCACATTTTTTACAACCTGTAGATTTGCACTGGTTTACTCTATGTCCATAACTTAAGCAGTTAACACATAAATTAGCCTTTGTCAATTTTGCTACTTGTTCATTATGAGAAGCCTGTAAAAGTTCTTGACACTGAAAGACATGATGGTTGTCATTACGAATGGCACATTTTGTATTATGAATTGCAACATGTGACTTTTGTTTTGATGTTTGCTCTGTTTATCATCATATGAACGGAAAGCTGAGTTTGTTGGCTCTGTATGTGTGCGAGCACTGTGAATGTTCTCCAACATCTGACATTTATGTTGGAGGTAGTCTGTCAGATCCTTTAGAACAGGTAGCTCATTTGATTTAGTAGTGAGCTCCCACTCTTTGTGTGTCACTGTGTCCAATTTGGATGTCACTAAATGAATTATAATTGGATCCCATGTGTTTGTTTCAATTCCCAATGAATCTAAAGTTCTCAAATGTTTTTGTGTCGTTGTCATTAAATGTCTTAAGGATACAGCACTGTCCTTTTGTACATGAGAAAGATTAAACAGACATTTTACTGCTGCTGAATAATCAATCTTTTGTTCTCAAATTGATCTTTTAACAAACTTAAAGCTATTTTGTAATTTATGGAGGTTATTTCCAAATGTTTTAACACCTCAGCTGCCTCATCCTCAAAGATGACTTGAGGTAGTGAAGTTTTTGAACATCATTTAGGCTTTCACTTAAGTCAATAAGGGACTTATATGAATCAAAAAAGGAAGTCCACTCATCATACTTGCCTGAAAAAGTTGGTAGTGATATTGTGGGAAGTCTGACAGGTATGGGTGTTGTAGCTTTTTCTGTAGAAGTGGTTGAGTGAGAATGTGAAGTTGTTGTGCTAGTTTGTTTTTTAATGTATTCCTCCTTAAAACCATGGAGCTTAAAGAACTGGTTTTCGAATCTTCTCTTTCTGTAAAACCACCCTGAGATTCATGTAAAACTTCGATCTGGCTTTGAATTTCTTCGAACTCTGTATAACACTGCCCAAGCTTGACCAACATAAGCTTTATTTCTTTAATGTTTTGGTCAGGTAAACAACTGTCAAAAAAGGATTTGCATCTTGTCAGTTTTGCCTTTATTTGTCCCCTCTTATAATAAGAGCCTTTAACTCCCTCTCTTCTGACATTGTATGTGACTATGATAGAGACCAGATATGTGAAAAGGTATATCATAGGAAAAAATACTGATTTAAAGAAAGGGATATAAGAATTGGTTATTGGCGAAAGTGACAGGCCACTCACCCTTGATAACTAAAGAACTTCCAGCGAATTCCTCGGGTGTCTTCTGCGTCGGGGATGGGATGGGCTGCCTTCCAGAAGGTGTAAATGGAAAAGGTCTAAGGACGGTCCCTTGCTATTGTTCTGTGCAGGCGGAGAAATATTTTGTCTGTTCTAGTATCAACAATGCTGTCATTGCGACTGATAGTTCTATAGAGTTCAATGACCCCTTTGTTTTGTTTTTAGTTGACTTGCAATTTCTAATAAATCTAATATTCTATAAGACAATAAGCTGTTACGCGCTGAAGCTTAAGTAGAGATGAATATCTATTTACAATACAAAAATCCTCATCTATCAGGGTTTTAGTTACAATTGTATTAGCATGTAAGGAAATACTCCTGACCTAGAAGTATATCAATTTTACCAGGTCGGTTGAAAGTGGGATCAGCTAAGTTGACTAAGGCATTTTCCAAGAACTACTTTCAATTGTCTTAGAAGGCAAGAAGTGTCCTGTACTTTTAGGTAACACTAAGAAATCTCCACTTGTGTTAAAATCTGAATGTCTAGATTGGATAAAGACACTTACTTTGTATTTTACATTAGTTGATTTCTGATTGATTCCTTGTACTATTAGATTTGATTGCAGTGTTTTTAGATTTAGTTTTTGTGCCAAGTCTTCTGTAATAAAACATGATTGGCTGCCATTGTCCAGGAAAGCTCTGCATGTTATTTTGTAGCCATTCGGACTACTCACATCAACAAGTGCTGTAGAAAGAAGGACTTCGGAATTCGATGATATGCTGTTTGAAAAGCTACTTCCTGTCGTTTTGGTTTCATTGCAATAATTTGATGAGGGTGATGTTTTGTATGAGCTTGATTGATTACTTTGGCGTTTAAATGGATGCAGAGCTGTGTTATGTTTTGCATCACATTTTTTACAACCTGTAGATTTGCACTGGTTTACTCTATGTCCATAACTTAAGCAGTTAACACATAAATTAGCCTTTGTCAATTTTGCTACTTGTTCATTATGAGAAGCCTGTAAAAGTTCTTGACACTGAAAGACATGATGGTTGTCATTACGAATGGCACATTTTGTATTATGAATTGCAACATGTGACTTTTGTTTTGATGTTTGCTCTGTTTATCATCATATGAACGGAAAGCTGAGTTTGTTGGCTCTGTATGTGTGCGAGCACTGTGAATGTTCTCCAACATCTGACATTTATGTTGGAGGTAGTCTGTCAGATCCTTTAGAACAGGTAGCTCATTTGATTTAGTAGTGAGCTCCCACTCTTTGTGTGTCACTGTGTCCAATTTGGATGTCACTAAATGAATTATAATTGGATCCCATGTGTTTGTTTCAATTCCCAATGAATCTAAAGTTCTCAAATGTTTTTGTGTCGTTGTCATTAAATGTCTTAAGGATACAGCACTGTCCTTTTGTACATGAGAAAGATTAAACAGACATTTTACTGCTGCTGAATAATCAATCTTTTGTTCTCAAATTGATCTTTTAACAAACTTAAAGCTATTTTGTAATTTATGGAGGTTATTTCCAAATGTTTTAACACCTCAGCTGCCTCATCCTCAAAGATGACTTGAGGTAGTGAAGTTTTTGAACATCATTTAGGCTTTCACTTAAGTCAATAAGGGACTTATATGAATCAAAAAAGGAAGTCCACTCATCATACTTGCCTGAAAAAGTTGGTAGTGATATTGTGGGAAGTCTGACAGGTATGGGTGTTGTAGCTTTTTCTGTAGAAGTGGTTGAGTGAGAATGTGAAGTTGTTGTGCTAGTTTGTTTTTTAATGTATTCCTCCTTAAAACCATGGAGCTTAAAGAACTGGTTTTCGAATCTTCTCTTTCTGTAAAACCACCCTGAGATTCATGTAAAACTTCGATCTGGCTTTGAATTTCTTCGAACTCTGTATAACACTGCCCAAGCTTGACCAACATAAGCTTTATTTCTTTAATGTTTTGGTCAGGTAAACAACTGTCAAAAAAGGATTTGCATCTTGTCAGTTTTGCCTTTATTTGTCCCCTCTTATAATAAGAGCCTTTAACTCCCTCTCTTCTGACATTGTATGTGACTATGATAGAGACCAGATATGTGAAAAGGTATATCATAGGAAAAAATACTGATTTAAAGAAAGGGATATAAGAATTGGTTATTGGCGAAAGTGACAGGCCACTCACCCTTGATAACTAAAGAACTTCCAGCGAATTCCTCGGGTGTCTTCTGCGTCGGGGATGGGATGGGCTGCCTTCCAGAAGGTGTAAATGGAAAAGGTCTAAGGACGGTCCCTTGCTATTGTTCTGTGCAGGCGGAGAAATATTTTGTCTGTTCTAGTATCAACAATGCTGTCATTGCGACTGATAGTTCTATAGAGTTCAATGACCCCTTTGTTTTGTTTTTAGTTGACTTGCAATTTCTAATAAATCTAAGATTCTAAGACAATAAGCTGTTACGCGCTGAAGCTTAAGTAGAGATGAATATCTATTTACAATACAAAAATCCTCATCTATCAGGGTTTTAGTTACAATTGTATTAGCATGTAAGGAAATACTCCTGACCTAGAAGTATATCAATTTTACCAGGTCGGTTGAAAGTGGGATCAGCTAAGTTGACTAAGGCATTTTCCAAGAACTACTTTCAATTGTCTTAGAAGGCAAGAAGTGTCCTGTACTTTTAGGTAACACTAAGAAATCTCCACTTGTGTTAAAATCTGAATGTCTAGATTGGATAAAGACACTTACTTTGTATTTTACATTAGTTGATTTCTGATTGATTCCTTGTACTATTAGATTTGATTGCAGTGTTTTTAGATTTAGTTTTTGTGCCAAGTCTTCTGTAATAAAACATGATTGGCTGCCATTGTCCAGGAAAGCTCTGCATGTTATTTTGTAGCCATTCGGACTACTCACATCAACAAGTGCTGTAGAAAGAAGGACTTCGGAATTCGATGATATGCTGTTTGAAAAGCTACTTCCTGTCGTTTTGGTTTCATTGCAATAATTTGATGAGGGTGATGTTTTGTATGAGCTTGATTGATTACTTTGGCGTTTAAATGGATGCAGAGCTGTGTTATGTTTTGCATCACATTTTTTACAACCTGTAGATTTGCACTGGTTTACTCTATGTCCATAACTTAAGCAGTTAACACATAAATTAGCCTTTGTCAATTTTGCTACTTGTTCATTATGAGAAGCCTGTAAAAGTTCTTGACACTGAAAGACATGATGGTTGTCATTACGAATGGCACATTTTGTATTATGAATTGCAACATGTGACTTTTGTTTTGATGTTTGCTCTGTTTATCATCATATGAACGGAAAGCTGAGTTTGTTGGCTCTGTATGTGTGCGAGCACTGTGAATGTTCTCCAACATCTGACATTTATGTTGGAGGTAGTCTGTCAGATCCTTTAGAACAGGTAGCTCATTTGATTTAGTAGTGAGCTCCCACTCTTTGTGTGTCACTGTGTCCAATTTGGATGTCACTAAATGAATTATAATTGGATCCCATGTGTTTGTTTCAATTCCCAATGAATCTAAAGTTCTCAAATGTTTTTGTGTCGTTGTCATTAAATGTCTTAAGGATACAGCACTGTCCTTTTGTACATGAGAAAGATTAAACAGACATTTTACTGCTGCTGAATAATCAATCTTTTGTTCTCAAATTGATCTTTTAACAAACTTAAAGCTATTTTGTAATTTATGGAGGTTATTTCCAAATGTTTTAACACCTCAGCTGCCTCATCCTCAAAGATGACTTGAGGTAGTGAAGTTTTTGAACATCATTTAGGCTTTCACTTAAGTCAATAAGGGACTTATATGAATCAAAAAAGGAAGTCCACTCATCATACTTGCCTGAAAAAGTTGGTAGTGATATTGTGGGAAGTCTGACAGGTATGGGTGTTGTAGCTTTTTCTGTAGAAGTGGTTGAGTGAGAATGTGAAGTTGTTGTGCTAGTTTGTTTTTTAATGTATTCCTCCTTAAAACCATGGAGCTTAAAGAACTGGTTTTCGAATCTTCTCTTTCTGTAAAACCACCCTGAGATTCATGTAAAACTTCGATCTGGCTTTGAATTTCTTCGAACTCTGTATAACACTGCCCAAGCTTGACCAACATAAGCTTTATTTCTTTAATGTTTTGGTCAGGTAAACAACTGTCAAAAAAGGATTTGCATCTTGTCAGTTTTGCCTTTATTTGTCCCCTCTTATAATAAGAGCCTTTAACTCCCTCTCTTCTGACATTGTATGTGACTATGATAGAGACCAGATATGTGAAAAGGTATATCATAGGAAAAAATACTGATTTAAAGAAAGGGATATAAGAATTGGTTATTGGCGAAAGTGACAGGCCACTCACCCTTGATAACTAAAGAACTTCCAGCGAATTCCTCGGGTGTCTTCTGCGTCGGGGATGGGATGGGCTGCCTTCCAGAAGGTGTAAATGGAAAAGGTCTAAGGACGGTCCCTTGCTATTGTTCTGTGCAGGCGGAGTCGCAGTCTTCTTCACCAAAACTGCACTGAAGTGTGCACTTGTCTTCAAAACTTGCCACTGTTTAATACACTTCACTCACTACACAGTCATAACACTTAATCCAATTGTGCACTGTATATCACTGATCGCTGTGTCCATCGCGGTTCGGAGGACCAATGAATCGACTCCACGCACGAAAGCCCAGTGATCCTGAGATGCACGTGGTGTAGATTAATAAATCTGTAATGTTGTAAATTAAAAATGAAGCACTGAACTGACTTTGAAATGAACGGTTTATTGTTGGACTATGTAAATCTAACAATATGAAATGGACATTACTGTGTGTAATCTCTTGTAAAAATGCAATGAATCGGCCACGCGGTCTGTTTGGCTATTTGGTTGAGACTGATTTCGAGGGCCAAAGCCCTAAAAGTCTACAATCCCCACCCTCCCTCGGAATTAGGAAGAATATAAAAACAGCCCAAAAGGCGCCAACACCTACTGAATCCTATGCATCCAAAACTAGTATGATTACTTGTGTATTACTTCACTTGTGTATCTTGAGAACAAATACCGGAATAGACTCATTAGCGTGGAAGATGATTTTCGTTTACGACTGACCAATCTTAAACCAGGCATTCCCAATTGGCTTCTAATCTTCAAGGTTAGCCTTATCATTGAAGTTTTTGTTATAAATTTTGTATTTTCCTTCCAGTGTAATGTCTTGTATGTTTAGCTTACTGTATGCCTGTATAGATGACTTGTTCATATCTATTAATAAAGTAATATAGTACTACACACATTTTATTTCTTACACACATACTTATGGTTGGAAAATGGGTAAGTTAGATTAGCAACATAAAAAATAATATCATATTCCATCCATTCCAGGTGACTAAAGCCTTGTCGGTAATTAAAAATTAAGTCGCACTAGTCTAGTAATTTAGTCGAGTAGCAAGTAGTTTAGTTGCTAAAATGCTCACAACTGCCAAAAGATCGTTCACACTAGCAGTCGAGTATAATACACAAGTAAAAGTTCTTCATTATACAAGATGAACGCTCTTCGACACAACAAAATTATAAATCTTATATCATTTGCAATTTTAGAAGATGTGGAAGAAGAAGATTATGTGATAAGTAGAAAGAAACTATGGGTATTGGAAATGTATATATGAATAAGAGATGGGTGCTGTGTTTCAAATTTCATATTTTCTATTTCTATTTTTAGTATAATTTTAGGTTAGGTTAAAGGGCACTAGGCCAGGAATTAGTATATTGGAGAGATAGGACACCAGCAAACTTACCTAAAAGACAAGTTCACTAACACCAGACAAGTAGTAACAAACACAAAATAAACACAATCTCACAAATTGTCAACACCACTGGCATTTTCTTCAGGTGAGTAGAGAGAGAGAGGGAGAGAGAGAAAGAGACTGAAATGGCTTCCACTATATTGCTGGGTAGGTGGCTGTGGTGGGGGTTGTACATCCATAGAGCAACACTCAGGTATAGATGCAGTATTTCAGTTTAGTATATATAAGAAGAGTTTGCTGATGGGGAAGGGTTGAAGGAAGCGGTCTATCTTATGTTCAGATTAGGTGGGTCACGGGATTTGTTATCCATTGGTGTGCTAATAATCCATCCTTCGGAGTTGGGAACTATTGCTAGGGAAGGAAGGGATCTGATTACTTTAGTGGTGTAACACTGATCAAAATTTTGATTATGGAGAAGAGTATGGGCAGAGACATGTTTTTCAGGATTTTTGACTTTGAAATCAAGTCTATGGCCATTCATGCGTTTACGAAGGGTTTCACTGGTAAGGCCGATATTTGGGCAGGACAGTGCTAGGCACAGGAGTTGATAAAATAGATTGGTGGAATCACAGGAGTGGTTTCCAGGTATCTTGTAGGTTAAGGAGGTAGGTGGAGGCGGGTAAAAGATGTAGCTGGAGATGAATAGGGCAGGGTTTTTGCAAGATTTCTTGTTAAAAGGATTAGAACCCGGTGGTGGTTGCTGGTCTTTAGGACAGGTCAGGATGTTGGGATCAGGTAACTTAGGATGGACCAAACTGCATCAGTACCGGCTCCTGAAGATTTTGACTCTGATTTTTTTAAATTCCTGCGAGTAGGTCGACCTGAAAAGAATTATAACCTACTAGTGGTTACCTATTAATTGTTGGTAATATTTTACTTAGTTACCATGTTGTACAATAATACTTCAATAATAATATAATAATAATAATACTTCAATAATACTGCATTTATGAGAATAATAGTAAATGAAGGATAGCCTTACCTGATGTTTTTAATTTTCAACTTATTTTCTTCTCAGTAAATCCAGGTAAGTTCAGCAGATATCTTCATTTATTTGTTTTTATGAGTTGTTGACCTAATATTTCATAAACATTCATGCTGAATATATTTATGAACAAACTTTAAAGTGGTTTTCTCGCTCCAGCGACACACCATTTTTGTGGTAACTAATTAACTCGACTAAAACCAGCTGTTCTGACTATTTAGACAATGAGCCAGTATTTAGTGGCACGTGGTGGGGGAGGCTACTTGACCGTCGAGAATATAATAAAATGGATTGACTCGACTAAATTATTCACCAAGCAACTACTGAATTTGTTGTGTTCGGACATGTTTAGTTACTAAATACTCGCCTCTCGACTAAATTACTAGCCTAGTGCAAACGAGGCTTAAGTGGTAAGCAAAAAAATTTTTTTGTCTTGTTAAGTGGTACGCAAGGAAAAAAGGTTGGGAAACACTGCGCTAAAGAAAACGTCTGTTTTCAAGTGGATGAAGCGTTTTAAAGATGGCAGACAAGACGCCACGGATGATGCAAGGGCGCCCGGCCTTCAACCTCTTGTGTTGATAACAGCATCAACATCGATTGTGTGTGGTCTCTTGTTCTTACCAATCGTATCTTATTTATGGGACTTATTATTTATTTGCTTATTTATTGGACAGACCTCGTATAAACAAAACTTACCAGGACTTAATTGAAAAAATTCTTCTTTAATTCACCTACATGGCCTTTGACAATAAATATTTTGACATTGTTTAGAGCTAAGTTGAATAAATGAATGGAAAAAATGACTGTACAAGTTAAATGGTAAATTTTCTTTTAAATATGAGAAGTATAATGTTGATGTATTTATATGTATTACAACTATTTATAGTTTGTTTGGTTAGAATTTTTTTATTTAGAACGGAATTCAATAAAATGGTCTATTATATAATAATTTTTTATTTGAGACAATAACAACAGATTGCTTGTAGATGAATAAAACAAAGAAAATATTTTATAAATGTATATTATTCTCAAATCAATAAAATAATATTTATTACAACAAAAATGCTTAATCTATTTAGTTAAAGTATACGAATATATATATATAAATAGTATGAATATAAATAACAACTTTAAAAAATAAGATATAGACAACTGTAACTTTAATTAGAATAATCATATTATCTTGGCAAGGAGGACAGCTCGTCGGTCAGATATTTGGAAGAGTGCTCTGACGAGATGCCTGACCTGGTCTGGTGTAAACTCCTGAGCTAGGGGCCCCTTGCCGTCAGCCCATCGATCATCAACTTCTCTCAATCCGGCTCCTAAAAGTAACTGCAACTCACAGAATTTGGCCCACTTCTTGACATGCCGGTGAATTTCAAGAGCTTCCTGTGAATTACAGAATATTAACTCCATATTCTTTTAATTCACAAAAAATAATCTAGTTGATACATTATTTATGTGAATGTTTCTTGTTATCTGATTCAATTTTTCTGCTTATAAGAGTACAGCAACATCATCTCAAATCGGCATGAAAAGGTACATATTAACAACTGCTAAGAACACTGTATTTACAGTATTTAATTTTAACATCATATACAGGTCCCGATCTTGAAAATGATCTTATTTAACAGATCCAATAATACAATTGATAAAGTATTCAAATCTACATAGTGTCACACAACAGTAAAATATGTGTCAGCTGGGACCAGATTTTTCTATAAAATTATACGTAACACAGCACATTATAAATTAACATTAGTTCATTATTCAAATTAAATCTTTTATTGTCATAAAAACATACAATGTATATGACAACGTCAAAACAGTGAAACATGATGCTACAAAATTAATGTAACATAGCCTAACACAATTCATCTATGTCACAAAAACATTTAACTATTAAAAACATCTTAATTTTAGTCTTAACTTTAATGTAGGTTAGTCTACGAGTTGCCAAATGAATTTTGTTACAGAGTTTTACAGCTATATAATTAAAACTTTGCTGAGTGTGACTAAGGTTACATTTTAAGTTTATCAGGTTATTTTTCCCTTCTAGTATCATACTTATGTACTGTCTCGTGATCTTTAAAATTATCTAAATTACATTTGATACATAAGAGGCAGGCAAACACACACATAGAAGGCAATGTGAGCAATGACTGAAATAGGCTTTACATATTGGGAATAAATGACTGAAATAGGCATTGGTCTCCATCTCCTACATTACAAATAACTCTAACAGAAGCCTTCTGAGCGATAAAAAATCTGAAGGTATGGCTTGAATTGCCCCAGAGTATAATGCCATAAAAAGGTGGCTATACATGTAGGAGTAATAAACACATAACATAGTTTCTTGGCCGACACAATTTTTGAGTGCTCTCAACATAAACAGGCCCTTTGATAACTTTGCAGCCACATTGTAAATATGGCTTTGCCATTTTAAGTCATGTTGCACAATTATACCCAAAAATTTAATAAACCTATTATTGTTACTGCTTTTTACAGCTTCATTACTGCATGTTGAGTTAATGGTTAGATCTTCAATTTCGCTTTTATTAATTCACAATTGATTGGCCATGCACCAATTATATTGGTTTTAGTTATAAATATTCTATAAACATGGAAATTAGAGTCTAGCATCTTGCAAAAACAATTGATAAGAAAAACATCACCTTCTGCGGTATCTTTGCAGCTTAAACACTAATTAATTCAAAACTAAAAAGAAATATATGCAAAATCAAAACTGAAAAACCAACAAATACAATAGATACTACAATATAATCAAAAATCAATCAAAATCAAAATTCCTTTATTTCATGAACATCAAGTACAGAAATTTGTCAAAATATAATACATAATGCAAAGTTAAACTTTATAATATTGACATCATTGTGAATTTAAGAAGTTTATGCTTCAATTTTAAACATCATATGGTTCTGGTGTTTGCAGATTCCAGGAACTCTTCAATGGTGTACACAGGTCTCTCTAGCAGGAACTCTTGAAGCAGGTTCTTTAGTTTGTTTCCTGTCAGGTTACAGAGGTAGTGTGGAAGGTTTTTAAATTTCCAGCCGATGTATGAGGGGTTTTTCTCATAGTGGGCTGTTCTGTGTTGAGGTAGGGTGAACCTTGAGGCATGGCGTGTTGGGTAATTATGGATATCCATGTGAGTCTGCAGGTGTAATTGATCTACATGCAAGATAGCTTCATAGATGTAGAGTGCGGGTACTGTAAGTATGCCTAGGGTCCGGTAGGCATGTCGGCAGGTGTGCAGTGGCTCGAGATTTGCAAGGGTCCTTATTGCCATGCTAGTATTAACAAGACAGAGCATAGGAACTATCGCCTAAAATCTCCACAACACTTAGTCGCCAACACCCAACGTTATAACCCGCACACCATACACGTACAGTGGTATTGACCCACCCGCCCACTCATACACGTACAGCAATAGCACTCTACGTGTAGGAGCGGCCGGGGGTGGGTCTAGTACCACTCTACATGTAGGGGCAGGCGGGTGGGTCAGTACCACTTTACGTGTAGGGGTGGGGCGGGTGGGTCATTACCACTGTACGTGTATGGGTGGGTCGGTATAATTAATTACACTGCTCGTTATAATTAAATACCCCGTCTGTATAATTAATTACACAGCCGGTATAATAAATAGATTTGGGATTTTTGACCACTCATAAAAATTGGAGTTATTTTAGTGGTTTTCCATTTATCAGGAAAAAACATTTGTTCTTAAGCTCAGATTAAACCAAAAATGTTAGGGGGTTAATCAAATGTTCTGAAAATCTGTTTTAAACAAATACTGCGGAAGTTAATTCTGGACCTTGTAGTTCGTTTTGACTTTTATTTTTTATTAGCATCCTGTTCATCCTGGTGCTTAGGCGGGCAGAGTACAGGCACGACACACCAGCCATACACGGGACCCTCCTCACGCGCTACTTCCACACTCTGGGCTCCGCCTCCACTTTACAGTCATACACGTAAACCAAAAAATAATCCGACAAACGCAACTGCAATCGCCACTCGCTATCTTGTTTTACTCCTTGTTATTTCTATAACCAGCATTGTATTTTTTAATTCTTTTTACTTTTAACAAAGCTCCAAGAATTTACTACTGTCCAAACTAATATCATTCTCATTGCTGATTGTTTAGTTACGATAAGCTAAAGGAAATTTTCATTTTTTACCGCGGATCTTGAATTTTGAAATATATTGTATGTTCTAATAAATTTGATCTTTTCCACCGCCTTCGTAATTTTTCTTTGAGTATTATGTCCCATTACAGTTTTGGATTTATAGTCAATGTCATTATTTTCTGTGTATTTGCATTTTTTTGCATAGTGTCCTTAGTTTTTTTTTTTTTTTATACATCTTTTTTATGATTACCCATTTATATTCTTTATCCTGTGCCTTTCCGGTTGTTTCATTAGGTCTCTAAAAACTCTTAAGTAGGCTAGCTTTTAATCTCGGCTGATTCTGGTCTTAAATAGTGAATTGGTTTGATCTTAGTTTTATTTTTGTTTCTTCTTTTGAGGGCACGAGATGTCAAGGTATCGTTGTTTTCCTGTTAGTTCGCAGCAGTACTCTTCAAATATCTTTATATGTGAGAAAAATGAAAAAATATCCATACACATACATATATAACCACATATATAACATACATGTACATACATACCATATATACTGATATACATCACTACATGGCTATTAAACATAACTACTTAAAAACTACAATTAATTTTTATTATTTGAACCTCCTGCTACATGTAATAAACACATGTAATCTGTAACAGTGAATTAAAAATAAATTTACTGTGATTTGTAAACCAAACGTTTGTTCAAAAAAAGTCAGGATCTTGAAAGAGAAAATCCTGGAGAGCAGTTATATTTTACAAAATCATTTAGATTATTTTATTAGCTTGTTTTATTTCTGCAGGTATATTGGTGAAATATTTGGGCTCCAAATAAACAGACAGGCAGTGGCGGAATATTGATTCTATTTACTCTTAGCAGACGATATTGTTGGTTGGTATTAAAACGTAGTATTATTACCACGGGTCGTCCAGGAAAGTAAAGAACGGATGGTTGCATCATGTGCGGCGCCGATTCACCCACCATGCGACTGCGTACACGCTAGTTGGGGGGATAGTTACCTTGGCTGTGAACCGGTCAGTGCTGAGCCGAGTTTCGTTCCTGTGCGGCCAAACATCTTTGCTCTGTAAACTTTCAAAATGGCGGCGCCCATTGAAAATCCCGCCAAATGTGGTGCGCAGTTTCATTCGGTTTTTGAATGCTCAAAATGTTTGGCCTATAAATTTATAGGCAAATAAACACTGTTTATGGTGAGAATGTAATGAACGAATCTTCAATGAGGAAATGGTGTATTATGTTAAAAAACCCAAGGAAGAACCAATGTGCACGATGAAGAACGGTATTGGGAAGGCTTCACTGTGTAAACTGAGGAATTGAAGAAAAAAGTTGACGACAAAATTCAGGAAAACCGGCGATTCACTTTAACCACTTTATAAAAGGTACGCTATTCCAGACGTTTCTCGATCCCTCTTACATGAAATTGTGATGGCTTCTTGGGTAATAAAAAAATGTGCGCTCGGGTGGTCCAAAGTTTTCTCACAGAAGTCCACAAGGACTAAACGAAATGGGAGCAGCCTGAACTTCTTACTCGATATGATAGTGATGGGTGAACAATTCTCGATCGTTATTGTGACCAGAATATAAAACTTGTTTTTATACAGAAACTCTGGAAACAAAGCGGACATCATGGAGTGGATCACTCAAAACTCGGCCCTCGAAACACCGTAAAGAAAAATCAATCTGGAACACAAGAAAATGATAGCACTGTTTTTTGCGACCACAAAGGTTTATCCATGTTGAGTTTTGGCCAAGGGGAGAAAACGATAAATTCAGAAGCCTATCGCCGAAATTCTTCAAAGACTCAGAATGCATTACAGAACAAAAGGACATGGCATGTTGTCAATACAAAGTGTTTCTTGATCCACGACAATGCTTGGCCCCATGCATCAGTACGAACCAGCAAGAAACTTCAAGGTCTAAAGTTGGGAAATTTTTGACACCCTCCCTATAGTTCGGACCTTGCGCCTTCAGATTACCATTGTTCCCGAAACTGAAAACATTCTTGGGTGGGAAGAAGTTAGAAACAGATGAAGAACTGAAAGAAGAAGTGGGACATCCTTGGCTCAGATCTTTGGCGGGTATGATGAGTTTAACTTCATTGAAAAAACTGGCTGGCATTGAAAAACTGATTCCTTCCGGGTACAATAAATGCTTGGACAACAATGGCAAATAGATTGAGAGTAGCTAGGTTACTGTGAGTATGTAATTAAGTTCTGTGTTGTTATCTTGTCGTTTATAATTGTTTATACCATAACGTTCTTTACTTTCTGGACGACCCTCGTAGTTAAATGATTTCTACCATTCAACTCTAATAAAAAATACCTTAAAATAAATAGATGTTTGGAATGGTTGTATTTCATCTGATACAAATAGAGGAATAGAGCTATCAGTAATTTGTTCTTTAATATTATACGTAAAAAATATATTCTAAGTTTTTGTAAAAATATTTATAAGTACCTCCCCAACAAGTTATTCCATACTGCGCCTAGGAGTTGACTAGAGCAATGATAAAGATCTTAATAATGATGTACTGCAGAAATTTTCTTATGAGTAAAATTTCTTATTGATAATCTTAACTTTTATGCAGTTTGTATATGTAGCTGAAAGGTAAGTCTTTCATCATAAATAACACCTAAGTACTTTTTTACTATTGATTTTTCTAAGCCTGGCAATCACACGAATCAAAAATTACACATTCGAGAAGAAATTTTTATGGAAAGTGGCAAGTCAAATTCCAACAAAATCAAAATTTATATATTTTGTTTTGGTTACATTAATTTGCATCCTTCTTTCTCAGACACCATTCCCTTAGGATGAGGTAGGTCCCTGTTAATTAATTGCCCAAATAATTCCTGATCCTGTATGGGTGTAAAAAAAGAATTTGAAATGTCATCAGCAAAAGCAGATTATTTGTACCATGAATAATCAAATCAATAAATCATTATAATAAATATAAGAAATAATATTGCTTCAGATGAAACCTACCCCTGAGGGGACGCCAGCTTGCTACTAAAATATAGGAGCTATAAGTGATTCCAAATTTTTACATTGCTGTTTCTTTCAACAAGAGAAAAGAACTAAACCCAAATTTAATGTAGTGCCTCTGTTTATACCTTACAGCTTCTAGCTTTCTAAAAGAATTTCAAAATCAACCATATCAAAAGCCTTCTGACATCTATTACAATCCTGTTACTTTAAGCTTTGAGTTAATAGACTGTTATATATTATATCTGTTACTTCTAAGGTGTGCATCTTTGTTGACTTCCCTTTGATAAAACCAAATTGACCATGATTGAAAAATATTTAAATTTGATAAATAATCTATGGAGGCCTTTTAATCATTGTTTTCTCAAATACCTTAGAGAAATACTGAAAGTAAGCTTATTGGTCTTATGTTATCTAATTTATGGGAATTGCTTGTTTTTTAAAATGGGCAACTACTTGGAGCTTCAGTTTTTAGGCATTCAGAAAAAATTATACCCGTCTTACGCGATATAAGATTACGTGTTATTTATTTTAAAAATAACCAATTATGCTACTTCATCAATTATGCTCTTCATAATCGTTTATTAACTCTATCAAAGCCACTTGATTTTTTTATTCCTTAACCCGTGTTACTTACACATTTTCATCATACATCTGTAGGAGTAATAAAAGTAAAGACTGCTGGTAAGTGATAAAAGGTGGAAATGTATTGGAAAGTTACAACGTCAGCACGGTCAGACTGGCTGAGCGGCGATTGATACTTGTTTATTCTTATCAGCATTGACCAAAAGGTCGCTACAACTTCACCATTCAGGCAATTCATTTGCCTCAACTGGTTCTTCTTTGAAGGCCCGCAGTCAATGTTATTTATTATTTTCACTGTTCAGATATGATCACCTTTACAATCACTCTAATATTCTTGAAAAATAATTTGTTTTTTGTTTCAGTAATCACTTAGGTTAATTTCATTATTATATTTATAAATAATAATCTTTAAAGTTTTTTGTAATATGGTCTTCTCTTTGAAATTTAATACTTTTTTACGCTCTCTTAATTTATGTAAAATATGTCCTGTTATCATGGGCTTAATTTCTTAGCTTTTACAAATTTAGACCTACCACCCAACTTCCTACTACTTTCTAGATATACAATCCGTTAAAATATCATTAAAACTTAAAATAGCATTATTAACAATCATCTTCTAAATAAACTTATTCCCAATCCAGTTATGTTGTAAATTAACTTTCAAAATTGTTTTAATCAACAATATTTCTCGTAGTTAAATTCGATTAGGCGAAACAAGAATTGGACTTCTATCAGGAGTTTTAAATTTAATGATGACTACAACAGAGACCATAACACAGTGATGTGTTAATACCGATAATCAAAAATATTGCTTTAAAAGCTATATACGTATTTACATCTGATCAAAAATATGATCTGACATGATATTGAGAAGTTGCTGTAATTCTAGTGGAGGAATTAATTAAGGACACAATCACCATTATTATTAAGCAAACTATGATTAGTTGTCTCGATAATATTATTGTCAGCAGCTCGGTTAATATTAAATTCACCTATATAAATTACATTATTTTTCAAAGCTTCAATTCTTGTGTTAAACGACGTATAAAATGTATTTTCAGAGACTCAGTATGGATTCCAAGTGTTAAAAAGTAAGAACTATTTATTTTTCATTTAAAAGTTAGAGTTCAGTGATGTATGTTTAACTCGGTTGACATAGTTGACATTTATACTATCATCAGCATAACTCATACACCACATGCTCTGTAATTATCATGGCATTTAGCAATATAAGTCTTTTAGCTGGAATTTGGTAAGCAATAACCTCATCTGAGGCTATTCCAACATTCACTTTAATATTTTAAAATTTACTTTAAGTTTTAAGATTCTTCCAATTGTAACAGAACTTATCAAAAATTTGACCTCAAACTTCTAATATTTGTATATATATAAAAAAATCATTATTGCAAACATATAGTCAGTATTCAATAATATCTGTATCATAACTACTACTATTCATTATAAAGAGAACAAAAACTTAATAATAAATACTTTAAATTTGAAATAGTAAAACCAACAAGAGAAAAGACTTTCTATTAATAATTCATACTTTGAAATAAGATTAAAACAATAATCTCTTTTAACTGGACTAGGAATTTTTCTCTTATATCTAACCTATTTAAGATTCTCAATGGTCATCATAATTATTTATTTTTAAGTACCTTTCGCCTTGATTTTTCTCTCACTCAAAGAAATACTTTCTGTCTCGGCCAGGCATAGGCATATTTACTTCCTTACATTTAGCCTTTAATTTGACAAAAATACCTTAATTATTAGGTGATAAGTGTTCATAATGACATGCCGATTATTGTTGGAAAGGACTAGGTTGACTTCCCTTCTTGAATTACCCACCTTCTTCTCTCTCGTACTTCCGAGGAGGATGCGTCCCGTGGGCGATTCTTCGCTATGAAACAGGCATGCGGTAGTTTCGGTTTAATTAACATAACCACCAAAGACGGAGTACGGTTATTCTGCAAAGACGGGACCCTGTGAGCAGCTGAGATGTCACCCTCGCTGATATTCAGTCCGGCGGCAGTCCCGATGTCCCTAACCAGGCTAATGACATCCTCATTAGGAGTGACAGGAAGACCACTGACCTTGATGTTGTCTTTTCTTGAGTATTGCTCCATTGATCTCACCCTCTTCTCCAACGAAGTCACCGCACTGGCAAGAGTTGTATTCTTGGTACGAAGCTCTTCATTTTCCTTTCGAAGAGCAGAAAATTCCACTCTCATCTCCTTGATGAACTTATTGTTCTCATCCAGTGTTTAAGATATGAATATTAATGATTTAGAGAACTCAGCAAACTCGCCTCTGAAGGTCTCGAACTCCTTAAAAACTTCAGTCTTCAGCTCCTCAAGAACTCGCATAATGAATTCTTTGGAAATGGCCGGGCCAGTGACAGAACTACAGTGACAGCTGCCGTGGGATGACGAGACATCACGACACTCTTTACACTTCCAGTCGCGGTAGGAACGAGTCTTTTTTACCTCAACGTCATCCTTAACACACTTGGTATGGAAAGGTTTCCCACTCATTCCCAGAGCATTTCACAAAATCACCCTCAGAAACACTGGAGACCACAAGCACCACAGCTAGACGACATTTTTATATTAGAGTAAAATCATTAGCAAAACAACGTCAAAAGTATACAGAATAAGATACTTAGTTACGTGAAACACGCAAGGCGTGCACGGGCGTGTATATCGCAGAGCGATTATGACAGGTGGTCCTTATCTACTCTCGGCGGCTCGTAGATAAGAACTACTACTGAAAACGAACATTGAACATAAAAGTTAAAAACCTCACAAATATGACAAGATACAAGTTTTTAAAAATTGGTGCATTAAACCATATACATTCAAGACAGGTACTATTATTAAGTTGTTTATGGTTGCAATAGACTTCCTGGAAACTAAAACTAGGCCTAGTACATCTCCTAAAAAAGAATAGCTTGGTTCAAGTATTACTCAAAAACATTATTGCTCTTTGGTATACTGTGCTTAATATCTATAACACTATTAACAAAAAATAATTAAAATCATTTGGTTCTATACTACATGGTAATTTTACAGGTTTAGTATTTTATATATATATATATATATATATATATATATATATTTATATATATATATATAATCATATATATATATATATATACTAAAATAAATATATATATATAGTATTTACATTTGCCACTATCATTAATAATCCTCCAAGTTGTTTTTCATTTATTTTAGAAGCAGCTTAGTAAATTACTATTATATCTAGGCAGAAAACCATATCTAGACATGATGGTTTCTGACTCAGTTCCTTGTGGCGGTGGTTGTTGTTCCTCAGGTATCAGGGGCGGGCTTGACCACTGAGTATCACCAACAGTTTTTAAAACTATATTTGCCAGCCACTGCTTACCATGAACTTTAAAATGAAGTCCTTGTCTTTTATGGAGTTGTCTCTCTGCTTTGCTGGCTTCTACAAACTTGACATGGGTGTGCTTTAGACACAGTTTTTGGAGAAGCACATTTGTCTTCCTGACTTCTTTATTTACGCAGGACCATAAGGCTAGTCATATATAGTCAGTAAATCCACAAGAACAACATTGGTATGTCTTATTTTCTAAAATGTTTCATGTACACTGTTCAACAGATCCTGCAAATTATTTTTTGCAACATCATTTGTACTGCACATTATCACTAAAGTATCTTAAGATGTAAGTTTGTCTCCTGTTATGTTCTTAAGGTTGAACCCTTAAAGCGCTGAAAAATTTGGCCTGTCCTCAATAGCGTGCATATAACTTTATTTTTTTAATTTTATTTTTTTTTCAAAAGTTTAATTTATTTTCCACTTTAATGGACCTTTAAGTAATAAAAATAGCCATTTCATAAAAATTTATTTATTTTACATTTTGTAAATATGACATAATGATTAAAACAATTTTATGGAATACGCTGCTATATATTCAGTTAGTACAATAACTTTAGTCTAAATTTAAACAATATAAAATAAAATGATAAACACAATCCTCATTATATGTTATCAAATAAACTATAATACAGTATGGAATTAGTTAGTAGTTTTGGACAGTATGATACACTTCAATCATCCGTCAGGGTGAAGTGTGGGATGTTCCGTGCAGGTCTACAACAACGACGTAGAAACAAAAAACTCAACAATAAAATGAAACAAACCAACCAAAGAATAACTACAACGATGTAAACAAAAAGCTTAGTGATGGTCAACTAGACAGGACTCTTGGCTGTGACTGGCGACACTGGCACTGGCAGGCGAACTGTCCTAGCGAGATCCGGTTATATCCGCATCTCGCGCCTATGCGTCAGTCGTCACGGCAACGAAAATATCGTAACAGCTGTTTCTAACTTCCTGTTGTTTGAAATTAAACCAGCTTGCATCCGGTTGGCTATAAATAAGCATTTAAAGGCTTTTGTGCCCATTTCCGGTTATGTAGTGTACTATTAAATAAAAATAACCTAAAAAATACATCAATACGGATATGTCTGTATGCCGCGTTTAGAGCTATTTCCATTGTACTGATATATCCGTATGCCGCGTGATAAGGGTTAAGACCTGTTGAGCTTGTCCTCCAGGCCTAACAAAACCTACTGCTTCATAAATGTTTTGAGTACTGTTCATATGTCAGGCCAAATCTCCGCTATGACTATCAGTAACCGAGCAGTATTTTTTCTTTTGGGCCTACTCCTCTACATTTTCAACTGCGAAGAGAAGTTTCACATACAATTTCCCTCTCCTTTGTCACTAATACATCAAACGGATTGGGTGTAAATATGTTATTTGTATTCTTGTTAACAGCAGAAAACCTGTAGCCTATAACTCTTTTTACCTTTTACCACCTCAGTAAATGAATCTTTATTAGGCTTTTCAGAACACAGAACTCTGTCTCTTTTAAGTTTAAATTGCTGCTAACTGGCGTAGAGTTTTGTAGTAACTTAGAGTAGATTAGATTTAAGTTCCCTGTATTTACAGTTTTAGGCCGTAAGTTATTTCCTACATTGATTTTAGCAACTAACTGTTCAATTTGGTTTTCTAAAGTTAATATAATTTCTTCTTTTTTATAAACCAAGTTTTCAAGTTGAGGGGTGTGATTTTAGTTGTTATTTCTTCCATTTGCTTCAGCTAATGTCTTCGTTGAGTGTTTTTATTAATTCGTTTTGGGTTTCCAGTGCAAATGTAACTTCATTGCTTACCTTTACAGTTTCCCGTTTCATGTCCAACAGTAATGTCGAGAGTAGTACAACTGTTGAAGACCCATCTGTAAGGCAACTTTACTTATTTACAAACATTTTCACATGTTAAAGTTGTACATTTCAAATTAAACCATTTGGAGCCTTACAAAGAACTGCTTGGCTCCCTTTCCTAACATTTTTAGAGCATTTTCCATGAGGATATGTAATTTGTTTACTTTTTGTAATTTTTTTTGTGATTAATAGGTGTGGAATCTTCTGTGTCTGTTATAGTATTGGCATAGGGTTCTAATAAGCATTGTTTATAAGTATATTTTTATCCTAGACGAAGGTTCAAAACAACCCTCTCCTTTTTACATCACCAAATCATTCTTAAACATCAGTAGTACTTTGTTTTTCATATGTTACAACTTTCAAACTTCCAAGTATTGAGCCTAAAAGTAAGTATGAAAAACCTTAATTTAAATTGTTGGTAGGTTTCAAGTGAATATCAGTTTGAAATATCCCAACCTATAATCTAATTTCAAAATACAAAAATTATGAACTGGAAAATATTTGTCCATTTTAAGATTTTTTATATGTGATGGACCATACTGAGATACTGTAAAAGAGAAATGCTGATAGTTTATTTTTTGAGAGAAAATACTTACAGGAAATACCTGTGGAGCCTTCTGCTGAATCAAAGAGAAAATCACAACCAACTGCGTAGCTGTGTTAGCTGGAATGTCTTCTGCACTCAACACTTTCTGAATTATCTCTTCAACGAATGCGTTACACAGCAAGCCTAAAACAATTTTATTGTAAGAAAAATGCAAATAAAATTATGAATTGAAAAACTTATCGGGAACATACATGAAATAAAAAAAAAAAAAATCATGGTTGGTTAATCAAAGAGTTACAATTTTTTATTGTTTCTTGAGACTGATTCTAAGTCTATGTAGTTGATTAAAAATACGGTAGAACTCCAACTATCCGAATCAAGATCATTATTTTTTTTAAACCAAAATGTTCACAAATTCATAAACACTGAATTAGGGATAATAATAATAGGATATGCTAAAATAAAAATTGGAACCCCTAAGAGTGATGCATTTACTGAGAGACTTGCAATAAGTGTTTACAGGCAATATGTGCTGCCACAAAGTTTGGAGCAGGACTAATTGTCATAAGCAGTGCAAAATGTGTTTCCAAGTTTGACTAAACCAACAAACAAAGTGAACAACTTACCGAGAGCCTTGCAATAAGTGTTAACAGGCAATGTGCTGCCACACAATTTGGAGCAGGACTTAAGCAGTGCAGAATGTGTTTCTAAGTTTGACTAAACCAACAAACAAAGTGAACAACTTACCGAGAGCCTTGCAATAAGTGTTTACAGGCAATATGTGCTGCCACACAGTTTGGAGCAGGAATTAAGCACTGCAGAATGTGTTTCTAAGTTAGACTAAACCAACAAAGTGAACAACTTACCGAGAGCCTTGCAATAAGTGTTTACAGGCAATATGTGCTGCCACACAGTTTGGAGCAGGACTTAAGCACTGCAGAATGTGTTTATAAGTTTGACTAAACCAACAAAGTGAACAACTTACCGTGAGCCTTGCAATAAGTGTTTACAGGCAATATGTGCTGCCATACAGTTTGGAGCAGGACTTAAGCACTGCAGAATGTGTTTCTAAGTTAAACTAAACCAACAAACAAAGTGAACAACTTACCGAGAGCCTTGCAATAAGTGTTAACAGGCAATGTGCTGCCACACAGTTTGGAGCAGGACTTAAGCAGTGCAGAATGTGTTTCTAAGTTTGACTAAACCAACAAAGTGAACAACTTACCGAGAGCCTTGCAATAAGTGTTTACAGGCAATATGTGCTGCCACACAGTTTGGAGCAGGACTAATTGTCTTAAGCACTGGCGAATGGCTTTCTCTATTCCTGATGGAAATTTTGGAGTGTCACTAAGAGTGACCAAACCTACAAAAATATTACATGTTTAATAATGTAACAATTAGTCTCGACAAACAATTTTAAAGAGGAAAATTTTATCTTTTAACACAGTTTTTACATGAATTTTTGGTAAGGCAGACACGTTACAATAAATGGCTGGCTTACATTAATTAGCAATTAAAAATGAGAATTTATCTTAAGTTTTGAACATTTTAATTATACAATTTCACTTCAATTTAAATTGAATATTCATTCAAAATATTTTCTATAAAGCTCTAATGCCAACTTTTAATATGGTACACACTATAAAATTAAAAAGCTTTAGATAAAATAAACTCTTAAGTAATTTGAATAAAGTTTTGAAATCTTAATGGTGTACACATGTGGTGGTATTTCAAAATCTACCCTCATTATTATTTTAAAATGTACTCTTATTAGATTTTGACTAGATATATTGTTGTTTTCACTAAATTTGTTGTTTTCAGTGTATTGTTGAGATAGTTATAGACTGTAATTAGTTTATTTATCCTTAAGATGCCAACTGTAAAGATTAGTTGAATATGGTTTTTGTATGAGAGTGATTGTAAATGAACGAATATAGCCATTGCTACCAACTAAGGCAACTTAAAAATTGTCAACAATTAATAGCCTAAACGAACTTAGTAATTAAGATAATGGCTGCTTTAGTTTACATTTTGGGATTTGATTTTATATCAGGTATTGTTAGAATTATAAACAGTGGTTCAATAAAAATTACCTCAATTTATTTTATTTCAAAACTTTAGTTAAGAAAGAGTAATTCTATCAAATAATTTAATGTGGACAACAATTACACTACATCGGAGGGTCATTAAATGTAGCATGAATCAAACATTCCACACTGAACTTCCTTCAAATCAAGAACTGTTTAAATCATGTAAAAAGGCTTCTGTTGTGTTAACTGGAATCTACAAGTCTGCTGTAAAAAGTTGTATGATATGAGGTTTTGACCAAAATTGTACACCTACACATGCCCTAATATAATATTACAAGTCAGGTAAACAAAATGTCGCTCATCACTCATGGTACAGTTGAACATTTACAAAATGTAAGGTAAAATGTGCTTACAACTGTAAACAGTAAACATCACAATATGTATGTAGACTTGCAGCACTTCCCGACATCCTATCTGCATAATGGACAGACAAACATTACAGCCAACATTTTCAAATTACAACTTATAATAAACTGGCTTGTGTGTGCACACATAACAGCTGTTAATAACTGTCAATGCTGTTTTACACCATTACAAGTCAATTTTAGGCATAATATTCATATACCATGTTAGATTCCACTATATATTTTGTATAAACCAACTTTATAAAACTACGATCGACAAAACAATTAATTTTAATCAATACAATTTTATTAAAACTATTAATATTTTTTTTAAATTCTTCATGTACTAACTCATTTCAATCAGAAATACTTTATTTATCTAAGATAATATCACAATCTCTTATAAGTAAAATTACAGGTAAGCAATCTCTGCTGGTAGTAAATTGTAGCATTTCAGGCCAACGTAAACAAAGGATCGTTGAAAAACAGTCTTTTTTTATTTCGGGCCTGCTGAACAATCCTATATTCAAAACTATGCTTACTTTTGATGACATTTTAACTTCCTTACTTTTGAAGACATTTTAATTTATGACATTTTAACTTCCTTACTTTTGATGACATTTTAATTTAAAGAAAATCATGAAAATATTCATATAATTAAAATGCATTCAGAAATGTTTCTCATGCTAATTGTACTCAACAAATGTTAAGACTACAAGGAACTATGTTAAACTTGCCTGAGTCTCTTAAGGTGTCAATTATTTGTTTCTTCTGAGCTTGCAGATGGTTGGTTAAGACACTGGAAGCCAAGGTTCGCAGAGAGTCTATCAGGTCTACAAATGTAGCTGTGTGTCCTTCAAGACAAGGGGGCATCAATTCACGATGTCTGGGCCCAAGGAACATCAGCTGGTGTGCCAAGTACATGGCATTGTTGTGGAGAATTGCTGGGAACCAACATGTCATCTTTGAGATCACAGTTTTTTTAATGGAGCTATCATATTTTGTCTTGTGTCTAACCCTACATTTTTGCAATTGAAGGCACATACCTGATTTGGACATGTGAACAAACGTTTAACATGAATTAACATTAATCCTGGAAGGCTTTGAAGAACCAATGTGATATTTAATATTTAGTTTGAACATAAATTTAAATTGACAAGATCATGCATTAGATCTAGGGTTCAGTTTCTCTTATTTCATTGTTTAAGTTTTTTTTCATAATAAATGAAAATGGAACAAAGCATAAAAAAGAGAACACTTGCAAATTACTTGACAGGATACCTTATATCTTTATAATAAATCAAAATTGGTAAAAGTAGTTTATGGAAAAAGCAGACATCTACTCTTAAATTGATAACTACATCTTGAGGGGATGCACTTTAAGAAGTACCGCCATTCTGTAAAAGCACTAAAAAAAAGATATCTTACCCAAAAAGATTTAAACTAATGAACCATTAAATGTCAAGTAGGAGTAAGAAATGAAATTTCTTGAAAACTATAGCAATAGATAAGTAGTTTTTATTGACGTTGTAAATGATTAAAGAACATATTTTTAGTATAAAAAGTTTCAATTTTTTCTTAGAATACTCGTTTGGTATGGTAGTCCTCAAAACAGAGGTAAATTTATAAACCAACATGACATTCGGTAATACAATGTTTCCTTTTCTTTGGTCTCAGTTGAGTATTTGCACCCTCAAAACAACATCTTTGGAGTTTCAACAACTTATTTTGAACTTATTGACTTATTTTGAACTTTGAATAATATTGCATGGCTTTCATAGGCTAGCTAACAAAACTTATAAAACATTGAAAATATTACACAGATAAAAATATCTAAATAAAATAAAATCTACAGTATAAAGTACTTTTGTCTTAGTGTTTAAATATTGATCTCCCGTCACAGAGCTAAACCCAAATTTCTTAACCATTCAACACCTGCTTCTCCGATTGAATGAAGACCAGCTAATCCCCCCTGAAAAGAACGCAATGGGCATTTATTACTCATTAACTATGTGATTCATAGTTTAAACTTTGACTCCGCAATCACATGACTGATCATTTGCCATTCCACACTTAAATTTCCAGTAGTTGCATCTTCCTACTCCCGTGCAAAAGTGACTCAACATAGTCCATTCCTTGATTCCACCAATGACGGTCATTTTGAACATATGACAGACTATGTTAAAGCGCATATGCAGACAACAATAATAAATGGGTTTCAACATAAACTGGCAACATAATAATCATTGATAAACAAGCGGATGTGGGAACTGTAGTTAGACAGAAAAAGCTTCAGCTAATTAATACATTGACGTAGGCTAACTGACATTTCGTTGTAAATGATCTTAGTTATTTAGCAAACAGATAGCAATATCTAGCATTCATGACTCCTTACCTGATTGTTGGGGAATGGTACTGAGCAGTCTACTATGGAACTCGGGAACAATATCACAGTACAATGTGAAAATATTTCTAGCTGTGTAAAAGAGGCGTACAGCACATGTGTCAGTATTTTGTGGTACCATCTTTTAATATATCACTAACCAAATCTAACAGTTCTTCTGTACTTTTGCTGCAACAATAAAATCAAATAATGCATTTCTAAACTTTTCATTATTTCAATGGCCATGGTCATACAGAAGTAGAATCAATTTAGTAGGTAGAACAATGTTGTTTCTGTTTGCAAATTAAATTTGAGGAGACACGGACGAGTTTTCTAAAATATAAATTATATTAAAAAAAATAAATATTTATTATATGTAAATGGCATGGCGAAGTTAGAAATATTTAGTCCTCTCTAACACTTAACCATAGAAAAATTGCTTACATTTACATACAATAAAAATATCAACAATAACAAAAATGAATCAAAAGAAAACAAGATCAAAATAACTTAACAGAGTAATTTTACATAATACAATATGGGTAATGAATAAAATGTTGACTATTTACGTACATACACAGGCTGTTCACATGCTTGATTGCCCACAAATCAGGAAGAAAATTCCATACAACAAAAATGACGCAGTAGCTTTAACTAAAAGTAACTAAACTTTTTTTAATGAAAATTGCAGTTTTATTGTAGAATCAATAGAAGATAGCTCCTCTTTATTTGTTACAAGAACTAATTGGGGACTAGAAATTATATATTTCTGAGAGAAATATGGAAGTTTGATGATAAGATAACATGCAACAAAGTAAGGACAAAATATTTGTGGAGATTTCTTAATTTCAAAACACCAAGCTGTTTGAAGTAAGGACTAGCATGATCATCTCACAGTAAGTTATAAATGAAATGTCAGCCTCTGTTACATGTGCAAAAGAGAACCGATGGTCCAAAACCACTGAGGAGGTATTCTCAAGTTCTGTAACATAACTTCCTGCACCAGCAACTTAAATAATAATATTTATAAAGAAATTATTGTGGGCGAGTTATATCAAAAGAATAGTGATTCCTGTTTGGATCGTCCTATTTCTAACTGCTTGAGTTTGGATAATGATATTTTTGTAAGACATTTTAGAGAAAAAGAATTATAATCAAATCTAATCTAACAATTTCTTATTTTCTGATTGGTTCTATTTCTTAGCTGTTTATAAAGAGCCCAGTCCTGAGTAGATGTTGTCCTTTTAGCATGATGAAAACCTGAATCCTTTTGCTTCTGCAAGTATTGACGAAAATGATGCAAGTAGTCCAAACTTGAACAACTAGGACATCCATATTATTATATGGAATATGAAATATTAATTTCATGGTAGAAAATTGTAACTTTCTTTTAACCCTATAAAGGTCGCGCGGCGTCAAAAGTTCCGCGGCCCTCCATTTTAATTGTTCCACTACGCAGGAGAGTGAGGTATCGCGATGGCGGTCAGGGTATTCCCCCTCCACGTTCTCCTACCCCCGCCGGCAAAATATCGATCAGTCTGCGCTGAGCATTCGATCCGTGCGTACGTTTGTTTGTTGACCGCGGTCGTTTTGACGCCATGCGACCAAATTAGTTTATGTCAGTGCGGGATTTTTGACGCCATGCGATCTGATTTGTAACTTTTACAAGATTGTTTTTCTTTAGTTTAAATTTCATATATTGTGTATTTTAACTGTCATGGCCGATCAAGAAGAAGAACGTAGACTTCTGAGTTTACTTGACAGTGTAGAAAAGGAAGAAAGTGAAAGGGAAAGGATAGGGATTATTGAAAGAGACATTTTGCGAAGGCAACTTTTTACTGGAGAGCCCAGTCAAGAATTTGTAGACAACCAAAATGCAGAAATAGAAGGGTCAGAGGGCGAGGAGGGAGAAGATGTAACTGAAAGGAATGAACATGACTCAAATTCGGAAATGTCAACTGAGGACTTACTGGAGCGTGAAGAAGAAGAACCTGAGGACGCTTTGCAACCTGCTCAAGAAGAGGAACCTCAGGAAGCTTTGCAGCCTGGTCAATCACTTCCCTACATTATTGGTAAAGACGGGACAAAATGGACGGCGCATGCAGATTCAACGCTATTGAGAGGTAGAGTTCGCCAGCATAATATAATTAGAGCAGAACGATCAGGAGTACGGTTACCATGCCCAAGAGGAATTGCTCGTACTGTTATGTCTCCAATTCAATCCTGGAAGTTGTTTTTCCCCAATGAATTCGTTGACAAAGTGGTTGAATTTACAAACATATGGATAAGGGCAAATAGAGGTAACTATAATAGAGAAAGAGATGCAAAAGAAACCAATAGAGATGAAATTCATGCGGTTCTGGGGCTTTTGTATCTTGCTGGTCTGCACAAGTCTTCGCACACAAATTTGGAAGAGCTTTGGGCTGCAGATGGTTTTGGAGTAGACTATTTTCGTGCAACTATGTCCCTACATCGTTTTAAATTCATTTTGCGTGCAATGAGATTTGACGATATAACAACAAGAGGACAACGACGGGCATTAGACAAACTAGCCCCGATCCGTGAAGTTTTTGAAGCATTTGTTAGTCGATGTAAAGAATACTATGCCATGAGTGAATATATTACGATTGATGAAATGCTCGAATCGTTTAGAGGGCGCTGTTCCTTCAAACAATACATCCCACAAAAGCCAGCCAAATATGGAATAAAAATGTTCGCCTTATGTGATGGCCGAACATTTTATACCAACAATTTGGAAATTTATGCAGGGAAAAACCAAACTGGCCCTTATAGTTTGAGTAACTCTCCTAGGGATGTTGTACTGAGACTGATAAATCCAGTAACTGGCACAGGGCGTCACCTAACAATGGACAATTGGTTCATGTCAGTACCGTTAGCTAAAGAACTGTTGTGTAACCATCGATTGACAGTTAACGGTACACTACGGAAAAATAAGCCAGAGATACCTCCTTCATTTATTGAGGGAAAAACTAGACCCCCACTTACAAGCCTATTTGCTTATCAAAATGACTGCTCTTTGGTGTCGTATATGCCTAAGAAAAACAAAGTAGTATTACTGCTATCTACCTTTCATCACACTGATGAAATTGATGAAGAAACTGGCGAGAAGCAAAAACCAATTATCCTCACGAGTTACAATAAATACAAAGGAGGAGTTGACACAGTCGACCATATGAAGCAGGCGTACTCTACAGCACGTAAGAGTAACCGGTGGACCTTGAGAGTATTTTTCTCTCTTTTAGATATTGGTGGTATCAATAGTTTCATAATACTGAGAAACAATATTGAGGGCGACGTGGTCAAGAATCGAAGAGTGTTCATCAAGTCTTTGATAGCTGATCTTTGTAAAGAGCATATGAATAAAAGGTTATCTATCAGGTCAATCAAAGTGGGAACTCGAGATATTATCAGAGGTATTCTTGGACAACCTGTGAGACCTGCCTTAGAAGAGGAGGACAACCAGCCACGGTCTGGAAGATGCTATGCTTGTGGTAGAGTAAAAAACAGGAAAAGCACAACAAGATGCTCAAAGTGTAGGTATTTCATTTGCCGAGAACATACGAGATTTACTTGTGTGGAGTGTGCTGGTGAAATAGTTGCTCAACAACACTCAGATGATGACGATGTGTGAACCTTGACTGAAATACTACAATGGATCATATTTTTGGAAGGTTAGCAAATAACTAGATTTAATTTTTTTAAATAATAAAATATTAACTAATAATAAACTAATAATAAAATATAAGCTTTGTAGATATTGTGTGAACCTTGACTATAATACTGTACTGACTTAAATTTTTTGTAGCCTATGTTCAGAAATAAATAAATTTCATTTTTATAAATAGTAAAATATTAACTATGTAGATATTACATTTTGTCAAAATAAATAAAAATTGATTTAAAATTACGATTTGATTACTCTTTTACTGCAATATACCCCAAAATCCAATTTGCGGTCATTTTGACGCCATGCGACCAAATGTGTTGTAAACATGTATGCGACTTCTGTAGGGTTAAATAATATATTTGATAATCCTCCTCTAATAATTAAAAAGGGAGCTACTAAAGGACCAGCTCCCTGGCTTACTGATCATATTCGTCACTTGCAGAAGCAAAGGGATTCATCTACTGGCATTGATGCTCTACAGAAAATCTCCCATGCTATGCACTCAGCTGACCTCAGTAGTGGTCCTCCCACCCACCCATTCATGTACAGTGGAAGTGGCCTCTACAGTCCATCCTTTTTTATCAAAAACAATCCATACAAAAAACAAAAAAAACACCCATATCTTATTTTTGTTTATAAATTTCATGTGTTAAATTTCTGATGATTCTCGTTCTCTGTTACTATTGGCACTATGTTCTAAAATACATTAATCAAAATAATTTGTATTCAAAAAAGTTTGTTAATTCACTGGATATTAAAAACAACTCTATTAACATGTATTTTCAAGCGTTGTATTGCAAAATGTTAAAATTAAAATTACTATGAAAACTAAATTTAATGTATTCAATAAATTACATTTTACTGAATATTTTGATACTTTTTTATTAATTTTAATACATTGGCGAAACAATCATGGGTTTGTATACTTAAATCAATACTAAAATGATGCTTTTTTAATGCTGTGATAAAGTAAGTTTTATTTATCTATGCAAGTATGTAACTATAAATCAATAGTTGCCATTGATGTACACTACTAGGGAAGTCTGGGGTGTCCATGTTGGGAGATAATCAGTGTCTGTTAGGGGAGAGAACTGAGTATAAGGCTAATCAATTAGCTGAAAATCAGACCAACACTACATTTTTTACAGACAACCACGTAAAGCTGGAGGTCCCTTAGTTGCCCTGGTTATTGGGCTATTAATAAATGGTCCTTTCTGAGGAACAGTCGAACTCAGTTAGTAACCAGACTACACAGGTCTTCCCCACTCATCCTAAACTCATGTAATCATTCATATTCGCCTTAAAATACGCTCAAAGTTGTGTCGGCGTCTCATATCTAAGAATCTATAGTTACTCTACTGCTTCTAAAACCATGATTCCTGTATGATTGAGTTGCATTGCATCAAATTGAAATTCTTTCAATTGCATCGATGCATCGAATTGAAATAATCTTTCTACATCGTACACCTGTATTAAAAACTATTAAAAATTTATCAAAATGTTAAAACCAAAAATCTGGGTATTAATATGAGCTGCTCTTGGATATTTATGATATGGGTAAAGTGTGTGGCAGATTATTGGCGAGGAGAGAGGAAAGACGTTCATGCCTGGGGTGTGAGAGGGGTCAAAGGTTAAGTGGCCAGAGGCAACCTGGGCAAGCGAGCCATTAATTCACATATACACAGACACAGAGAATACCTAAGTTTAAAATTATTGGCAAACTCTGAGAAAAAATATAAAGTTTCTGCTGAACAAATATAAGTTAACTATAACAAATGATAATAATGGTAAAAATATTGTTACTCAATACAAACAACAATGGTAACATTGATTTACATTTTACTTAGCAATATTATTATCTTATCAATTACTGGATATTAATTGTTAGATAAAAATAACCCCATAATTATTTAAAGTGGTTTAACCTAAAATAGGATACGGAGATGAAAATAACAAGTTTCAGATGAATGTTTTGTAAGGATATGAACGAGGCAACTGCTTGTGTTAGGACACATAAGATAGATAGGTCAGATAACTTGGGATGAACCTTCTGGGGGTCAGGTAGCGAGTTCTGGATTTTGTTTTATCAGAAAGTGATAAAGCGAAGCTTATCTGTAAGACATTTGTAAACAGAGAAGATTTTAAGATGTCGATACCTACTAATTAAAGTGATAAATATATTCTATCCTGGCATTTTATTTTGAAACTTAAGATGGCGTTTAAAACGTTCACTCTGGGAAACACGCTTATATGTCGAGTTGACCTTGTAGGTATGCGGACAACGCACTAGTGCTTCATGGAATTTACAAATGATTACTGCCAATTATTTAAAGTATGATTCTTTTGAATACTGTACATTTGTGTTTGGAGGTTGTATGATTTGTGAGGTGTATTCATTTTTAGTTACTAGTAATTTATTTTGTTGTTGTTATTTATTAGATGGCATTTAGAAATGACTTATATAGTTTCAGCATATGATAAAGGACGTAATATTTGATCAGCAGTGAAGTGTTAAGTTATACATTTTAAATATTAATGAACTATCTCTCTGAACGTATCTGATAAATTAAATTTTTGTGTGTAATTAATAATTACTGTAAATATTAATTTCAATATAAAACAGGGAAGATAAATAATATCACAGCATAGCTAACACTACAAGGAGTCAGTGATATAACTGGTTGTTTGCCTTGCACTTACCTGATCTGACAAGTTGGGAACTGGAATGTATACGGGCTCAATTCTGTAAGGTGTGCTGTTATGTCCAGGTCAGAAGGTGCACTGCTCTCTACCTAAAATATTTTGAAAAGGTTAATAACTCTCATAAATATACCAATATAGATATTTATAAATAATGACCTGCTACTACTTAGTTGTATAAATATAAACTGACAAGTTTCACTCACAAAGGTGTTTAATTCCCTTCCTGCCATCTATCCTAGTAATCTCAATAACAACTCAAGTATGGATTCAAAAGCCATTTCTGTGTAAAAGTTTTTTTCTTAATTTCTCTTTAAATACAAGGCTGTACATGAGAAAAGTGATTTTCTTAGCTACGAGGCTTTTTTTTAAAGTAAGTACCGTTTTGATGTAAAAAAACAAAAAGTAAATCTTTTACAAAAATAATTTATTCACTTGAAAAGCCATACTTTACTCTACTTCTCACATAATTCCCATTAATATTAAGGCACTTATCATATCTTGGGACCAGCTTTTGTATGCCATCGTCAAAGAAGGTTGCTGCCTGATTATACAACTACTGCTTCACAGTCATTTTTACTTTGTCATCATCGGAATGGCGCTACCCCGCCAGATGCGTCTTCAAGTGCAGAAACAAATGGTAGTCGCTCGGCGCTAGATCGGGACTGTATGGAGGGTGGTCCAGCCAAAAGAAGTGACAAGTGTTCGATTTGCTGTGTGTGGCCGGGCATTATCGTGGAGCAAAACAACACCTGCACTCAGCATGCCACGCCTTTGGTTTTGAATTGGGCAACGCAGTTTTTGTAAAGCCTCACAGTATGCAGCTGCATTGATCGTGTCACCGCGAGGCAAAAAATCTACCAGCAACACACCCTTTCTGTCCCAAAACACAGTGCACATGATTTTCTGAGCAGAAATTGTTTGTTTGAATTTCACTTTCCTAGGGGATGATGAATGCCGCCATTCCATTGATTGTTGCTTCGATTCCGGTGTAACGTAGGCTACCCACATTTCATCGCCTGTGACAATATAGCCTAAAAAATTATCCCACTCGTTACTGTACCGCTTAAGAAAACTCAATGCACTGCCCAATCTTTTGGTTTTGTGCTCATCAGTCAACATTTTTGGCACCCAGCGTGAACAAAGTTTCCGATAACTTAAATGTTCGGACACAATTTCGTGAAGACTCTTCTTGAGACAGCAGAAAACGTTTCAGCTAAGGACGAAATTGTGAATCGTCTGTTCTCTTTCACTTTAGAGTCCACTTTTTGAATCAGATCATCGGTAATGACTGAAGGTTGCCCACTTCGTTACTTATCGTGAAAGTTTGTGCGGCCATCTTTAAAGGCCCTAACCCATTTCCGAACCATTCCATAACTCATAATGTTTTCACCATACACTTCACTGATTTGGCGATGAATGTCAACTGCTTTGAAGCCTTGAGCACAGAGAAACCGTATTACAGCCCGCACTTTGCAGTCGGCGGGATTCTCAATAGGTGGAGTCATCTTAAAATCACCCAAACAAATGTAGACTCGATCGGATGGTTCAGTAATGGCGTCTGTGGCTTCCCAACAGATGTGGCTACACGTCGTGCATGTGCTAAACGGCGACCGCAGCGCTGCGTAATTTAAAAACGGTACTTACTTTAAAAACACGCCTCGTACTAAACAAAGTACAATAAATCATTAATAAGTCATTAACTATGTCATCTTAAAAAATTTCTTAATAGTGTAATAGGATTTACAAGGGTTTTTAAACACTTTTTAAGGAAATAATTTGTTAACCGTGATTACATTTGCATGACTATTTTTCTTCTGGTATTGTATTTATTTTCATATTTATAAGTAAACTACATTTTATGTTTTAAGTAAAACTTGCAAATTTCAAAAATATACAGTACGTACTGGGAAGGGTTGATATTTTTATTGCCATAAAAAAATATTTGCATTGCTCATTGATTTTTGGTCTATGATTATGATGGCTCTCTTTTGTACCATAAAAATTCTGTTGAGATTTGTCGCTGAAGTGCCACCCCATACAACTAACCCACATGTCATAATGCTATGAAATATGGCATAATAGCTTATTTGATTGTTTCTAAGATAATCTAATTCGGATGGATAAGGTAATCTAAGATAACATAATCAGATATAATTTTGAGGAAGAAACAGGAAGAATTAAGACTTTTAGCAATTTAGTCAAAGTGAAAATTAAAGGAAAGTTTGGTATGAATGAATACTCTAAGAAATTTTACAACATTTGTTTTGTTGAAATTATTTTGAATTTATATAGTTTTGTTTTTAGAGTTTTAAAATGTGAATAACTGTGTTTTTGAATAATTTAATTTCAGTCCATTTACAGAGAACCAATAGTGTGGTTGTTTTTAACAGGTTTTTGTTTCGGACTGGAATGTATCTACGAGTATATCCTTGGCTCTGAATTAAATTTACAGCGGAAGTATCATCTGCATATTTAATTAGGTTACATAAGCTTGCGCCTGATTAAACACTAGAAGCAAAGTCAGAAACAAATATAAAAAATAAAATAGGACCCACAATTGAGTCCTGGAGATAGGCAATTTTGTCAATATTCCAGCAAGAAAAAAACATTTTTGTCCCTTTTTAGTAATTTTGGCTCTTTAATATCTGTCTTTAAAGTAAGATGTAATGGAATGCCATGAGTTCCATTTTATTTCATAAAATTGTTGTATCCATTATATCGAATGTTTTCGAAAAATCACAGAAAATAACTTCGGATGCTTTACTCTCAATGCTTTTATATTTATTATGGCAATTATATTTATTATTAACTTCTGTGGGTACAAGCTAGTAGCAGTCTGCGAAAAATGGTGGCTAAATATGTTAAATGGCTGATTAATGATAGGATATTTTTAAAAGTTGATCATTAGACTATCACCTCCAAAAAATTGGTAGCCACATTTCCTCTCAATACAATGCAATTGTAAATAAATTCCTTTAATTCAAACCATAATGGACATTAAATTAACATCCTATTTTTGATATTGAACTTTTATTATTGAAAGCTGTATTTGCTACAGCATTCCGCCAAAGACATCAAAGTGATGAGAGGCTGTATCATTTCAATATGATGGCAAACTAAACTCTGCTCGGTTGGTCACTTTATCGAGAAGTTTAGCTAACAAGTGCTCATAGGAGAAAAACTTACATTAGAAGCTTTAAGGAAAAGATAAAAAGGAAATATATGCAAATAGACATTATAATATATGTAATTATGAGATTTTTTTAGACTTTAATAAAAAATGCTTTAATTAGGTCATAGCATTGGTTTATTTTCCTTTAATGTAGATATGTTCTGCTAATTTTAAGTATATAACGATAATAAAATGAGATGGAACTGTAGGTCATTAAAAGAGGAATTGAATTCATTCATAAATTCAGTACCAAAATCCATCAAATTCTGGTGATGGCATTAATAAAGTTGTGTTTTTCTTTTTCTGATTGTCATAAGGAGAACATGTTGTTCAAGTAGATGTATAGTAAGAAAAATAACCTTAATGATGAGGATTGTTACTGTATGAGAATAGTCCCTCTCAGCAAGACCTAGGCTAAGCATAGCTTTGACTATTTTTTCTATAGGAAAACACACTCGCTGGTGATTAGCTTATATTGAGTTTTTCATATAATATAGCTTATATTGAGATTATCGGAAATAAAGGGGGCTAAGGCTGTTTCCGATAATTCGAATGGCCATGTCTTTTTCTAGCCGTGATGTCCCGTCATCCTTTAATTAATAGTACATCAGTTGATGTGGATTCCTCACCACTGACACTTTTAACTTACTGACAAAAACACAAAAATTACTAAGAATAAACTGATTAAAAAAACTATTAAAATCGTATACGAACTACTGAACTGAACAGAAATATTACCGCACTTCACTTGTCTGTTGGCAAAAACGAACAGATTGTTGACCAAACCTATTGTTTTTATTTTCGGCCAGGAACTGGACTTTGACCTAGGACTATAGGGCGATTGACTCATGTTATTTCAACCACTTTCAATCCTCATAGTGCACACATCTTCAAAAAAACAAACAATTGATTGATGGTATTAAATGTTTTTTCCTTGGTCCTTTTCCGATAATCCGAGTTTCTGATAACCGAAGTTCCGATAATCGGGATTTTACTGTAGTAGAAAGTCAGACTAAAGCTGATGAATATTGCAGTCAAAATATATGTTTAACAAACTTATCACCCTGATTGTTGATGTAAAATTGACCAGCCCCTTGACATATTGCTGTAACCCATCAAGTTGGGAGCTACGTGTTGTGGGGAGTTTAGGCTCTATTTTCAGTCCCCTTAACACACACAAACACACGGTGTCTTCACAATGGTTGCCATCAATATGAACACTACTTATGAAGTCAGCAGGGGTGTTCATGTGGGATGTCCCTGTACTAAGCATTCAGGGAATACAAGGGAGATAACTGAGTATCAGGCTGGTCAATTTGCCAAAATTCTCATCAAGACGATTCAGATTCCTTAGTTGCCCTGGTTATTGAGCTATTAATAAATGATTCTTTCTAAGAAACAGTCAACCTTAGTTAATAACAATGACTACACTCATTTGCAACCACTAACCACTATTCATGCATGTACGGAGGTTCACTGGTAAGACAAATGTATTAAGCAGAACATTGTTGGTACTACAATAATTGGTAATGAAATTGTTAGGACTAATAGGCAAGAATGTGTCAAATGTGTTGGACTTATTTTGAAAGATTTGTTGTTACAAGGATTAGTTAGTATTACTGTTTGCCACTGGGTGATTATACTAATAAATAGGTAGCAACGCAAGTTAAGTGAGTGAGATACTGTAAATAATTAGTGTTGTGATTCTTAAATAGTACTCTTAGACTTAACCTACTATTATTTGTAGTCTAAAGTTACAGGCCAATGTGTAACAAGCACAGCGAGCGACGGGATTGGCACACGTAGCGTGCAGGATTGTCCAAGTAATATCAAATAAGCTATATTTTGACAAATCTGTCATACTTTATAAAAATATATAGAGACTACAAAATATTTAATTTTGTTTTGAAAAACTTCACTATTAACATTTGAACAACGTATCTCTACTCAGGGTCCAAGTTGCTGGTGGGTGCATTCCTCTTCTTTATATATCGTCTATACCATTATATTACTTCCAGTATAACTTTAACTACCAGTTAATAATTGTCTAATATCACTACTTTGCATAGAGTAATTTTACAAGCAAGAAATAACAACAAACACTACTAATCACTAAATGGGTTATCTGGATTGGATATTTTTATTATAAACAGTTTAACCTTTATAGTTTTATTTTTACCTGAGAAAACCCTATACAACTTGTACACTGAAGTAATCAGTAAAACATGCGTTCAATACAAGAATGTGTCAAATAGTACATTAATAACAAAGCCTCACACATGAAGTGGTGGTCACTAACACTCGCTGCAATGTTTTATCAGCTAATGCTCCTGCCACTAACAATAGGAGTATTTCCTACCCATACTAAAAAGATTCATCAACATCAAATTGTAACAATGAGAAAATTACTATAATATGATGAGATAATTTCATGAAAGCTAGATAAATTGTTCTTTGGTAATAATGAAATAAATGAATGTAGAGTAAATTCATATGTTAAATGTATTTATTCTTTTGCTGGTGTGGTGGCTTAGTGACTAAAGATTTGGACTGCGGAGGGTAAGGTCCAAAGTTCAAATCCCCATTTGAAATAATGGTCAGTACATCACATGTTGAATAAAGTTCACACAGGACTGCAGCTGGTCCACATCAACTGGCGAGTGAAGTAAAAAAATAATATATATACATATATGTATAAATAAAATATGTATGTTTTATCAAATAATATAAACTTATAAACCTGTTCTATGGCTTCAAAATACTTAATACAATTTTCCAGGCAGAGCTACTAGTAGAAACAATAAAAATGTTTTCTGATATATTAAAAGTTAAAGATCGTCTTATTTTACCAGGTGAAGTTAGGGTTAAGAAGCCCCTGCTAACACTTAACCTGGGGACCAACGGCTTAAGGGTGACTTCCGAACCACCACCAGTGACCGGGCAGGCGAGCTTCATGCAAGTACTGGATCACTCAGAGGGTCACCTCCGGTCAGGGCCAATGGCTAACCGTAATAATGATTTAGTAAAAACTGAATTTTTATTTCTTAGATCTAATAGAGTTTAAGCTAAGCCAACCTCATATTACAAAGAACAGAATATAATTAATAACGCAACTTACTGGGCCAACCTGCTTGACATCATGGAGGTCTTTCTTCATAATGTTACGGGCAGCCGCTAGATATGCTTCACATGTTTTTGTGGCAAACAACTCTTCAACATTGTTGGCATATTCAGCTATCGATTTATTATCTTCAGATAGAAAACCTAAGAGAAGAATATTAATTAAGAGATTTTAGGAATTAGATATTGTTAAAATAATTATGCTTAGCTTACCAGCTGTTTATTTTCGACAATGTGTATCTAATACAAAGGATTTATGCCTCAGCATTGTTCTGAAATATGTCACACTGTTTTTGTTCACTATTGCATGTTAATAAATAAGTTTGTCTGCTCTCTAGTGAATGTCTATGATAGATTTATTTATTTATTGAACTCTGAAAACCAATAGATTTTTCATTATTAGATACGCAATAACTAATTATTGTCTTATTTTACAGCTGTCAACACAAGTATGTAATGTGAAAGAGTGCACCTCTCCTCTTACCTATAAACATGACTAACTGACTGCCCTTTGATCCACTGTAGAAATCCTTCCCTCACCCAACTACTTTATATATACCTATTTACAGCATTCCTAACTACACTATTTCTTTCATCATACGCAAATAAAGTTTGTATGAAGCATTAATTATATATAATTAAATAATATGACTAATTATTTTATGATTGTAAATATTAATACCCAACATAAAACAGAACGATCTATTTTCTGTTCTTAGATATATTGCTATTTTTATTTATTGTTATTATACTTCAGATCAGAACACTTCATAGAAAAGTGATTTGTTTGCAGAACTTTTCAGTGAAGATGAGTTAAAGAAAATTATATTATCTTTTCCAAACAAGTATTCAGCGGGATACAACGAAATTCCTATGTCTGTAATTAAACAATCTGTAAGTCACCTAATCAAGCCATTAATACGTAATAAATTCTTCTTTTGTGTCTGGTATTTTCCTGAAAAATTAAAAATTTGTAAAATAAAAACAGTTTTTAAGAAAGGAAATTAATTGGATCCAGCTAATATAGACCATTATCGGTAGTCCCAACGTAATCTAAAATATTCAAACAAGTTATGGTTTGTCCTCTTACTAATATAGACCATTATCGGTAGTCCCAACGTAATCTAAAATATTCAAACAAGTTATGGTTTGTCCTCTTACTAATATAGACCATTATCGGTAGTCCCAACGTAATCTAAAATATTCAAACAAGTTATGGTTTGTCCTCTTACTAATATAGACCATTATCGGTAGTCCCAACATAATCTAAAATATTCAAACAAGTTATGGTTTGTCCTCTTACTAATTATCTGATGATGATCATCATGATTTTAGAACTGGAAAATCTGATATGACAGCTGGCATTGACTTTTGTTGACACAATTGTTGACGCTATAGACAATTGTAAATAGAAAGTAATTTTTTAGTAAAATTCCACACTTTTTTTTCATTAAGAGCGCTTTTGCCGGTTAAGGCATCTTCAGTTGTAAATCTATATTTATAAAAGAGGATATATATATATATATATATGTTTGAAGTTTATGCGCTGCCAAACCATCCAACCGATCGCCATGAAACTTTAGGATGTTGTCCTGTATACTCCCGAGATGGTTTCTGTGAAGTTTGATGCAGATCCGTCACAGGGTTCCGCCCCACGGGCTCCTAAAGATCCCATGTTATTCAAATGGAGAATCTGAATTGTTTACAAAAAACATATGACTGTGTGGTTTAATGTAGTTTCACATGCCATAAGCAGATTGAAGTTCTCACAACAACAGTACTGTATATGTTTTGATTTATTGTAGTTATACATTTCACCTTGAGAGTGTAGCACACACTACTTTTACTTGATCAGGTGATCTGTATTTGGTGTTAACCTTTTTTCCTCGGTAATTAAAACATGTGGTGAAACGTGAAAATAAAAAATAAATAATTATTTATTTTGCAGTTTACTTTTTATGACATGCCTCCTAAAAAATCTAATATTGGTAGAAGAAGCAAAAATGCTCGAATTCTTTCAGCTATTAGGTTCTAAATCAAACTCAATATTATGACCGGCGAAGCGGGGTACAGCTAGTACAGTATAAACAGAAAACATATATAAATAAAAGTAACAAAAAAAAATCACATGTAAAACATTAAATACTAGTTAAATTTAAATTAAGTGGCTAAGTTTCATAAGGATTATTATGAATTAAAATATGGTTTAGAATTTTCAATTTTCGATGAGATTTCATCTTTCATTAAAGGTAAAAATATATTACTAAAATTTAGGGACTGTTGGGAAATACATTCATCTTTCAAAACTGCCATTCATGCACTTTCAATTTGGTTTTTTTGGTCCATAAAGGTTCTTTTAAAACTACACTTGTAGAATCAAAATTTAAATCATGTTTTTCATTAATACTATGCTACTATGTTCAACTAATTGTGATTTTTCTGTATTTTCCAATCATAAATCCGTTGTTTGGACAAGCTCAATCTTACATTAAAAGCTCTGAAAATTTTATTACCAAAATCAAAGAAGTTACTATTATATCCAGTGACATTATGGTTAGTTATGACGTCAATAGTCAATTTACGTATGTACCTGTACCTGAAGCTTTAAATTTGATTAAAACGCTCCTAAAAAATGACAATAGTCTTAAAACAAGAACAAACCTCTCTGTTGATTGCATAATGGAACTACTCACTGTATATGTAAGCCATAATTATTTTCAAAAAGAAACAACATTTTACAATCAAGTTTCAGGTCTTCCTAACATGGTGTACTCAGTCCTATAATTAGTAATATTTTTATGGATCACTTTGAAAATATTGTTTTTGAAGATTGGAAAAATACGAAACCCAAAATTTGGTTAAGTTATCTTGGGTCAACTTAACCAATAAATTGATGATATCTTTTGTGTTTGGGAAGAAAAATTGAACATACAGAATGAATTTTTAACTTATATAAATAAAATAAGACAATAAAATTCACTATTGAACATGAAGTTAATGGAGAAACTCCTTTTCTGGACTTTTGAATTACTAAGATAAATGAAAACAAAATTATAATTCAAACCATCCTCAACATGTTAAAATTGGTCTTGTACAAAGTTTATTTAAAAGGATTGATACATTAGTCACAGATAAGAAAGACAAAATACTTGGAAAAAAAGATACAACAGATATGTTGATTAAAAATTATCATCCTAGAGGAATTACTGAAAAAGAAAAAAAAAAAAAGAAAAAAACAGCTCCACTATAAATGAAAATTGTGAACAGCAGAAACCTCTAACAGTTACGATTCCATATGTAAAGGAATATCTGAAAAAATTCTTTAAGTTAATTCAAAATTTAACATCCGAACTGTATTTAATTCGTCCAACAATCTAAGAATCCATTTAACTAAATTAAAACCGAAAAATAAACAACAAAAAACAAAAAATGTAATATATAAAATTGATTGTCATTGCAATAAAACTTTTAAAGGTCAAACTTCAAGACTAATTTCAAAAATAATAAATGAACATATTTACAACTATAAAAAAGAAATTATAGAAAAATCAAAATTAGTTGAACATGCTATTAATGAAAAACATTATATAAATTTTAATTCTACAAGTGTTGTTTTAATAGAACTCTTCCTTTAACCAAAAGAAACCAAATTGAAAGTGCATGAATGGCAGTTTTGAAAGATTAATGTATTTCCCAACCGTCTCTAAATTTTAGTAACATATTTTTACCTTTAGTTAAAGGTGAAATCTCATCGAAAATTGAAAACTATAACCATTTTAATTCAAAATAATTCTTATGAAACTTAGCCACTTAATTTAAATTTTGTAGCCTTAATGAAGCTACTATTTATTTTTGATATGTTGAACAACTTAAATGAGAGATTTAAATAAAAATTCTTCAATGATAAAAAGTTTCTTTATTTTTTTTTATTAAAATAAAATTGGATTTCTTATCTAAATAATAATAAAAACGAAAATAAAAGATCCTTCTTTATTTAAAATCAAAACAAATCAAATATCTTCAGACCAGAACCTTTTTTATTAATTAATTCTTAATTCAAAAATTTAGAAAATTGAAAATATCTCAAAATTGAAAATTGAAATTGAAATCAAATTGAAAATCAAAATCAAAGTTGCAAATCAAAATTAAAATTGCCTCCGGGAGATCTGAAAAGAAATAAATAACCAGCTTTTAGTGACTTGAAACATTTTCCTTTTTTACAAAATTTTTTAAATAGAAAACAAAGCACTCTCAGAACTCTCACTAGAAGAGTGACTACAAACAGGAAACAAGTTTTAACCGCGCATGCTTGGTGGATCTTACCCTAACTACTAAAACCCTACTGAAAAACCTAACTAGAGAAAACTTGTAAAAATTACTTACGTAGCTGTCCTGGAGGTTTTAACCCACAACGTGACCACAAAAAAGCGCGACATACGCTCACTCACTCACTAGCGACAAGGAAAATTGCCGATCCGGAAAACAAGACTCCGAACGGTAAATCGCCGTGAAGAACAAACGTGGTCACTCGCCAAAAGATTACTTAAAACTGCCCGAACGCCCGCAAACCTTCCACCAACGGACTTACCCCCTCCTTACTCTAGAAGCTAAATCAACCAATAAGAACCCTCTAAACCAGGACAACCGAACAAGTAAGGCTCACCAAACATGTTGACTTCAGAAAACATGTCGCATGAAATTGACAGGAAATTAACAACGTGAATATACTGGTTATTTAGCTAATTTAAATGGGAAAAAAACTACTTTTTTATTTGAAAGGGGAAGATTCTGAATTTTTCTCAAAACTTGGAGAATTTATATTGAAAACTTTTGGTAAAAGAACCAAACACCTAAATCTCTCAGTTCTTACAATATTTAACATTTTCTAGACACAATTCTCTAAAATCATTATAATGAGACAATTAACAATTGTTACATTATTTTCCCCCTTCACAAGAAAAAAAATTTTTTTTTTTTTTTTTTTGAAACCCTATCATCATCACATCTCTAAAAGGACATAATATTTTCTAACCTTAACAACCATTTCTTTCAAAGCTAACCTAACCCTTTCCTTTTTCAGATCTCCAAACAAAAGGTTTCTCTCTTAAACTACCATCTTACAAACTACTACAACATTTGAATTGGTTATCACAGTCACTTGAAACTCGGGTCAAGAGCACAAGACCAGTCCATTGTTGACAGTCATTGTTGTCCCCAGTCCATTGTACATCAGCAGAAGAACGGGACCGCCAGCTTGTCCCCTCATCCGAACAGCTGACTGCTGGGCCGATCGATAAACTAGACCGGTTTTGGGTTGACTACGGCCGTCGTCACACTGCATCCTCCAGTCCACAGCAAGAGTCTCACATAAACAACAGTTAACCAAAAGGCATTAGACAGTGTTGACATACAACGCTCTGTTGCGTGTTCCATGTGATGTAATGTATGTAGATCGGAGAGCCATTCAAAAGAATTGTTTTTTTTTTTTTTTTTTTTTTTATTTATTTCCCCCTTTCAATGAAGTGCTTCAAAATGAGTGCTCAGTGTCGTTCCGTTTGGTGAAAACCAGGAGTTTCGCAGTCCATAAGTGCTTGGATACAAAAGAAGAAAGAAACAAAAGTTGGGTGCGTAAGTCCACTCATATTAAAACAAATCACCAACAAATCAAATTTCAAAATTTTTCCCATTTGCTTCTCCTTTCAGTGTTGTGTTTTGTTTTGTTGTTATTTACAAACAATAGGAACTGGCTGGAAACTGGTATTGGAAATACATTACAATTAAAAAAAATACATAATTTTTCAACTTACATCTTGTTCTAGAAGCTCAAAATTCTTTCTTGTACTATTTAACACACTTATAATATAACAAGAATACAAATACAGATTAAATTTCAAATACATAATATTCATGGATAATTAACTACTCAATATAATTTACATAAATAAAATTTGTTTACTCTTTGTTTACTTTTGTCCACCAAGCAATTTATTCGAACCTAAAAATTTCATTAAACTTTAAAAGTAATCACTTTGACAGTCTTAATCTATCAAATTCTAATCTAACAATTTTAATCTAACAATCATCAAATATTTACATGACATAACATTCTTTTGCTGAAAATACATAATTAATATACTAATTTCACTTTTCTGAAACTGAAATACACCATGAGCATTAGTAATCCGTTATTTACAAACAGACATATAACATGTAAACAAAATTAGTCATTCATTATCAACTTCAATAATCAAATAATACATTTTAAATAAATTTCAAATATATCAAGTAACCTTGTTTAACCATCTATTTAATTACACAAAATTTTTTTTTTTTTTTTATAACCTGAAAATGATTAATTGCTGAAAACATACATAATTAATTAAAGTTCATAACCCTTCATACATTACCAACTCATATTTACCACCTTCAAGAATAATCTTATTCACTTCTTTAGACCTTGACATCTTTTATGTGCACTCTTCGCACTTCTTTGGGATTGGACAGCCTCTGCACCAATATGCTCACTGGACTCAGCTGGGCTAGCACCTGGTACGGACCCTCATAGATGCAATGCAGCTTCTCCTGGAATCCTCGGCTTTGGTCGGACTGCACTCGTGATCTGATGTAGACCTGCTCTCCGATGCGAAGTGGGTTCCCATGTTGTCCATCCGCCTTGTGTTTGTTGCGATCTCTCATCCTTCTAAGGTTGTCCACTGCTTTCTCGAACTGCTTTAGTCGGTCTTCTTCACTGAGATTCCTCTCCACCAGGTCGTTCAAACTCCACTTGTTGGTTAACGGATCGTTTTTGGCGTGGTTAAACATTAATTCAAATCCACTGAATCCAGTACTCTCACATGTGTTGTTGTTTATGGCTAAATTCAATTCACTGATTTCTTGGTCCCATTTATTTTGTTTGTTATGTGCATAGATTTTTAATATGGCTTTCAAATTGCGTAAAAACCTTTCACTTTTGTTACCCTGGGGCTGATAAGGTATAGTCGTTTTATGAATTATTCCTTTTTTAAAGAAAAATTGTCTTAATTCATGAGCTTGAAAGTAAGACGCGTTATCTGACACTATTATTTTAGGCAGTGAGAACAAGCTGAAAATTCGATCATTTAACAATTCTTGAATTTTATTGGATTTAATTTCTTTCATGGGGAATAACCAATTAAATTTTGTGAAATCATCCACAACAATAAGCAAGTACTTGTTTTGTTTACTACTCCTAGTTAATGGTCCAAATATATCCATGTATAACTTTTCCATAGGCTGCTTCGAGTAACTTGATACTACAGGTCCTTTTAAATATTTATTTGTACTTTTACATTTTTTACACAATTCACACTTTTGCACTAACTTTTTTATATCTTCATGTAAATTAGGCCTATAAAAGTACTGGTTTATTTTTCTAAAAGTGTTAGCTATTCCAGGATGTCCACCATAGGTTGACGTGTGATAATACTCAAACACCATGTTTATTAATTCTTCGGGTAAATAAACCCTATCCTTACTTCGGTTGTTATATTTATACATTAAAACACCATTTTTCAAAAAATATTTTTCATTGTTAGTTTTGTTTCTTATACTACATATAATTTTTATAATTTCCGGATCCTTATTCTGATATTCAGATAACTGTACACATGACATGGGAAAGTCAGTTATGTTAGTTATAAACAGTCTATTGAGGCTATTTTGTTTGACAATAACAGGTTCTACAGTGGGTGAAACATCGCTAATCTCTTCCTTATCTACATCCATTGTCTGCACTACCGACTGATCATAACAATGAACTAAAATGTCCTCACTTGGAACTTCCTCTTCAATATTGCTAAATATTCTACTTAGATAGTCTGCTAATACATTATCTTTACCCTTAATTATTTCTACTTTAAATGGTAAACTCAGAATTATTTCACACCATCTTGCTAGTTTTCCTAATTTTCTACAATGTGTTAGAATCCAAGCTAAGGCACTATTGTCACACCTCAAAGTGAATGGCTTTACTTCCAAATAACTATAAAATTTCTGTATTGAGGCTGTTACAGCTAAGCATTCCTTATGGTAAATACTCATTACTTTTTCACTTTGATTTAGTTTTTTAGAATAAAAAGCTACTGGCTTAAGATCAGTTCCCTCATACTGTAATAAACATGCTCCAACTGCATTGTTACTGGCATCAGTGTGTAGAATAAACTCTTGCTCATAATTAGGTATTTTTAATACTGGTGGATTGCTAATTATTGTTTTTATTTTATCAAAACTTTCCTGACACTTGGAATTCCATTCAAATTTAACATTTTTCTTCCTTAATTCATTTAAAGGAGCTGCAAGTTCAGCATAATTTGGAATAAATTTAGCAAAATAACTGGACATTCCTATAAATCGACTTACAGCTTTGCTATTGGTAGGGGGTTTGGCACTTAAAATTGAACTGGTGCGCTCAGGATCTATTGTAACTTGATTATGGCTGATTAGATATCCTAAAAACTTTATTTCTTTAAATACAAATTTTACTTTTTCTGGGTTAACAGTGAGGTTCCATTTATTGAGTCTTTCAGTAACTTCTTTAATATGTTGTAAATGTTCATTTAATGTCTTGGAATAAATTATTAAATCGTCCACATAATTAATAACACACTTGAATTTCAGTCCCTCCAGTACTCTATTTAAATAACTGGATAACAAAGATGAGCCTAAATGAAGACCAAATGGAATGCGATTGAATTCAAAGCTTTCAAATGGTGTACTAAAACTTGTTATTCTTTTACTTTCTTCCGATAATCTAATTTGGTGAAAACTGCTACATAAATCTAAGACTGTAAAATATTTTGCTCCTTCTAGGAAATGGTGAATATCATGCAAGTCACCCAGCGGTGTGTTTACTTTCTCTATTTTCTTGTTTACTTCTGAATAATTAATAACTAGCCTATATTTGTCTTCACCCTTCGGTACTAAGAATGCAGGGCTATTGTAAGGTGATTGACTAGGTCTAATAATATTTTGTTTAAGTAAATCATCTAATATACTTTTCAAAATTTTCATCTTAGCAGGATTAACTGGATATGGTCTAATATTGACAGGAGTAGTATCATTCAACTTAATTGTATATTCATAATCTATTCCACTGCCTATTTTATTAGTGTAAACATTTGGATATTTTTCTATTAAATCAACTATTTCTTCCTTGACTTCACTACAGCCAATATTTACTTGTTTACTAACATTGTTTACATTAATTCTTATGTTAGCTAAACTGTGAATGAATTCGATTTTTACATTAGGCTTGAAGTTAAAATAACACTGGTTACTTTTCAAGTCTACTACCAACTCACTTTGTTTAATAAATTGACTCCCAATTATCATAGCATAACTTAATTGTTTACTTACTTGGACAAGTATTTTCCAAGTAAATTCATTTATTTTTATTTTTAAATTACACTGCCCCAGTATCTTCATTTCACTTTGACTCGCTGTACGACACTTAATATCTGACCTATTCAACTGTAACTTAGGACAACATGCTTTTAATTTGTTAAACAAATCTTCACTAATTACATTAATTGAACTTCCAGTATCAATTAATGCTTCCTGTTTCACTTTGTTGTTTACTATAACTTCAATAGTTGGTAAAATGTTTAGACTGTGTTCCATATTGTCAGTGTTATTGTTTACACTTGAGTGAGTCATCTTGTCGTCTGCTGTGTTGTTGTGTATGGGTTTGTTTTTGTTTACATTTTGCTGGATTTCTGGGAGGGGATCGACACGAGATCCGAATTTGGCCAACTCCCTCCCATAATCTAGTTTTTTGGCTTCTGTGTTGTAATCTCCTTCTGTGTAAAACTTGTTCCGGGTCTATTGTATTTTACTGGGTTGTATTGTTTATTGGGTGGTGTGAAAACTTTGTTGTACTGCTGTGTGTGCTTCTGTGTGTTTCCATTTTGATAGCAATCCCTCGCTATGTGTCCATATTTATTACATATAAAACATGTTTTTCGATCTTCTACATTGTTTACATTACGGCTAGCGCTATGCTTAGGTGATAGGTATGCTCTTACCTCTCTACGTTGCACATCGTTGTAACATACATTTTGTACTTGAATACACATGCTATCTAGGTCTGCATAGCTGGTAGGATTGCCCACAAATACTAATTTAGCTCTAGTTTCTGGATTTAATCCTAATTTGACAATGTCTACTACTTCTTCTTCGGTGTATCTAGTATTGAGTACCTCACTATAGATTTTCAATTCATTTATATATACTTCTAATGGTTCCCCAGACTTCTGTGGACGGTTTACCATTGTTTTCTTTAAGTTTTCTCTCAGCCCCATTGGAACGAATTGTTTTAGAATAATAAGATGAGTTTCACTTACAGTGTCCCTCTCTTCTTTACACTTTAATATTTTACTATACAAAGGACCGTTAGCATATCCCAAGATAATCTCTAAAATCTCACTATCTTTTAACTTTGTTTCATTTTTCAAAGCTAACATGTTTTTAATGAATTTGATCAACAAGCTAGCGTTTAACCCATCTGTTACCTCAAATCTATTTAGATAACGCTCTAGTGGATTAGGTAGGCGAGAATAATTCAACGTAACATTTCGTTGACAGTTGAAATTATCTGCCATTTCTGGAGATGCGACTCCGTTCAAGGGTGCGCTTATCGATTGGCTCATTAGAACCGGTTTCTGCATTCCCCTTACTAAGCTTTGTTCAAAATCGTCTTCAATTTCGCCGTTTCTAGTTATCTCCTGCTCTATATTGTCCTTCTCTGCTAAATCAATGTTAATTTTCCCTACCATTTCCTTCAAGGAATTTAAATTTTCCTCGAGGGATGACACTTTAGCTAAAGCGGCTTCATTACTTACAAACAACCCTTTTAGACCCTTTAATCTTAATTCGTAATGAGCTAACTTAGCTTCAATACGGATTATATCACTTAAACATCTACTTTCCACCACACCCTCAATTCTTTCTTTCAGATTTTCCAAGTTTACTTTAATGAACTCATATTCCTCTCCACCTACTACATGGCCGGACAGGTAACCTATATTAGGCCTAACACCTAACTTGACAAGCTCTCTAAGTTTCTTTCTTAAATCACCCACTAGTATGCTGTCTTCTACTTCTATTCCTCTTAAACGTGCTTCATACATAAGTTCTTTCTTCAGTAGAAAGTCTACCTTGAGTGCCATCTTCTCAATTTATTTAATATTAAATTTTCTTTTAAAATCTGGTCTGAGATAAATTGGTTATAAGCACACACTTCTATTTTTAAACGTCTCTCTGTTGTTCAACTAGCAGAGTTGCGCACTTAATGTAGCCTTAATGAAGCTACTATTTATTTTTGATATGTTGAACAACTTAAATGAGAGATTTAAATAAAAATTCTTCAATGATAAAAAGTTTCTTTATTTTTTTTTATTAAAATAAAATTGGATTTCTTATCTAAATAATAATAAAAACGAAAATAAAAGATCCTTCTTTATTTAAAATCAAAACAAATCAAATATCTTCAGACCAGAACCTTTTTTATTAATTAATTCTTAATTCAAAAATTTAGAGAATTGAAAATATCTCAAAATTGAAAATTGAAATTGAAATCAAATTGAAAATCAAAATCAAAGTTGCAAATCAAAATTAAAATTGCCTCCGGGAGATCTGAAAAGAAATAAATAACCAGCTTTTAGTGACTTGAAACATTTTCCTTTTTTACAAAATTTTTTAAATAGAAAACAAAGCACTCTCAGAACTCTCACTAGAAGAGTGACTACAAACAGGAAACAAGTTTTAACCGCGCATGCTTGGTGGATCTTACCCTAACTACTAAAACCCTACTGAAAAACCTAACTAGAGAAAACTTGTAAAAATTACTTACGTAGCTGTCCTGGAGGTTTTAACCCACAACGTGACCACAAAAAAGCGCGACATACGCTCACTCACTCACTAGCGACAAGGAAAATTGCCGATCCGGAAAACAAGACTCCGAACGGTAAATCGCCGTGAAGAACAAACGTGGTCACTCGCCAAAAGATTACTTAAAACTGCCCGAACGCCCGCAAACCTTCCACCAACGGACTTACCCCCTCCTTACTCTAGAAGCTAAATCAACCAATAAGAACCCTCTAAACCAGGACAACCGAACAAGTAAGGCTCACCAAACATGTTGACTTCAGAAAACATGTCGCATGAAATTGACAGGAAATTAACAACGTGAATATACTGGTTATTTAGCTAATTTAAATGGGAAAAAAACTACTTTTTTATTTGAAAGGGGAAGATTCTGAATTTTTCTCAAAACTTGGAGAATTTATATTGAAAACTTTTGGTAAAAGAACCAAACACCTAAATCTCTCAGTTCTTACAATATTTAACATTTTCTAGACACAATTCTCTAAAATCATTATAATGAGACAATTAACAATTGTTACAATTTAACTAGTATTTAATGTTTTACATGTGATTTTTTTGTTATTTTTATTCACACATGTTTTCTGTTTATACTGTACAGTATTTACAACTGAAGATGCCTTAACCGGCGAAAGCGCTCTTAATGAAAATTAAATTTGTGGAATTTTACTAAAAAATGACTTTCTATTTACAACCTAACCAATTCCATCAAGAATATACAGCAGAAAAAGGCTATAGGCAGAGGTGATGGCGTTGTGGGCATCTTTATGGGCCTTTGTAAAGCATCTGAAAGCATTTCCCATAGTATATTGTAACAAATTTTACAATAGCTGAGAATGTCTGGAGTTGCTCTAAAATGGTGTACTTCATATATTGACAGATAACAATATGTAGAAGTAGCAAATATAACAAAATTTAATCAATTATCAGTTGTGAAGTCTTCGTTACAGAAAGTTGAACATGGAATTCCTCAAGGATCCATTCTTGGATCTGTATTGTTTCTTTGTTATTTAAAAGGGTTAGCATCAAGCCAGCCCTTTTATATATTTTAATAATATTAAATATTAAAAATGAAGCGAGAAACAACATTATCAAACTTCAAGAAATATTTAATAGCAAAAATGTATTACTTAACTTTGATAAAACAAATGTCATAGCTTTTAATAGGCCTACTCGACAAAACCAAAATAAATTTCAAGTAAAGATAAGGATAGATAATAACAACATTAAAAAATTAGAAGCCACCAAATTTTTAGGATTAATACTAGATGAAAATTTATCGTGGGATAAACATATTCAGGGCTTGCATAAAAAAGTTTCATCAGGCTTTGTATGCTCTGAGGTCAATGTCCATTTTCTTGTCAAAAGAAACACTAAAAAGCATTTACTTTGCTCATATACATTCACACATATCCTTTGGAATAGAGTTGTACGGGGCTATAAGCAACGAAAATTTACAAAATATTTTACTCTTGCAAAAAAAGGCGATATGCACAGTTATGAATATTGGTGAACAGGAGTCTGTTAAAAGTTTGTTTGCTGAATTAGGAATCATAACAATGCATGGACTTTAAATCCTGCATACAATAATGACTGTTAAAACTAACGATGACAGGTTATAAATGTTAGGGACCAATCACAGTTACAATACTAGAAATAGAAATAAATTTGAAATACAAAAACATTCTTTAGAGTTTTATAATAAAAAACTGAGCTCTGCAGGTATAAAATTTATGGACAAAGTTCCAATCAAATAAAAGATTTCAAATTGTTTTAAAAACACCTAAAAAACTTTTTAACTGCAAAAGCCTTGTATGATTTTGAAGAATTTTCACAAAGTGGCAGATAGGGATGTGCCAACCTGCTATTTTTGCTTAAATGATGTAACAGTTCAATTTGCCAGCGCACATCAGTTTTATTTAACTAATGCGAAGTAACAGAAAGTGGTCTTCCGGCATTCAGTTGCTGTTGAAACTAACAGCATCAGTTGTGTTGCTTGATACAAAATGAAACCATCAGTTACTTTTCGCATCAGTTAAATTGTATCAACTGATGCTGTTACAATTGGCCATCCCTAGTGGCAGGTACTGATTTTTTACTGTAATTTACCAATTAATAAAATTAAGTTAGTTTTCATATATTGACAGCATTCTGTATTTGTCCAAAAATTGTATGTACAAATCATGAAAAAAGTATATGTATGAATTGAACTCTATTGTTTCTCTATGAAACCAAATCTTGTTTCCTCATTGGAATTGGTTTTATCAAATAAATTTTGTGATGGCCCTCAACCTAAATGTGACAATCATAATTATGGTACTAGACCATAGGCTAACAACTATAATTTGTTAAATTGAATAATTCTTTAATTTATTGTTTATTGAATTAAAATAGTTATAGTTTAAATTCGCACTTTAAAATTGCAGTTTAAATTTGTGATAGATATTAATTACCATATGTTTTCTATAAGTTGTTTTGATTATGTGTTGTTGCTAGGTAACACAAACATTGCATTACTGTGTTATCATGACGTATGTTACTGAAATAAAGTTACTAAGTTAATTCTTTATAAATTATTTAATTACTACAAGATATGACAATGGCGACGAGTCAAATCATTCAGGACATTATAAGTATTCAAAATGTTGAAGAGAAACTAAAGAAATTAAAACTACTACGAAGAACTTTGAAAATGCAAATGACAAACTGCAACAAATGGATTGGTACCTACACTACTGCAAAGGTGAGTGAAAACAAAATCAAGACTAGAACTACTACATTCAATTTACTGTACGATGACATCAATCCAAGACTTAATTGATTTAAATACTGAGGATGACTTCATAAATGATGAAAATACTTACAGAAGTGAATTCGATGATACTTTTATTCACTTAAAAGTTAAGTTGGAACATATCCTACAAGAAGATACAAGTGAAGTTAGCTCAGTTGAGAAAACCATTCAATTATACAATTCAGGATCTAACATAACTGCCTCTATCTAACCTAAACTTTGTACCACTAGATGAACAAGAAAAATTTTCCAACTTTTAAAAAGATTAGAAATATTCATGAAACTTAAGGGAATATCTGACAACACTTTAAAAAGACTTACACTTCTACATGCTTTGTCACCCCTTGTACACCAAAAGTTACACGACCTGTGCGCACCAGATGACCCTTTGTCTAAAACTTATGAAGAGATAGTAACGTTATTAAAAAACCACATGGAGCCACAGGCTAGTGTACTTGCTTTGCAACACAGATTCATTACAAGAGAACAAAATTTAGGTGAAACCGTTATGGAATTCTCCACAGAATTACAAAAATTGTCAACAGATTGTAAATTTAATTGTTCATGTGGGAAATCAATATGTGATGAACTATTAAGACTACAGTTTATTAAAGGGCTAAAAGATACTGAAATTAGGACTAGGTTATTACAAGATAGAGAGCTTAAACCTTTCAAAGAAATTGTTGAAACTGCTTCTTGTATTGAACTGGCTAAAACAGATAATGTAATGATATCTACAAGTACTACTAAACATGAAACATATCAAATGAAACATAGCAACAAATTTTCAAGAAACCCTAAACAAAACAAACATACAGATCAAGTGATCGTCCAACAGATTTTTCCTTTCTAAAAGGAAAATGCTATCGCTGTGGAGACCCAGAACACAGAGCGAACATATGCCCATGTGTAAACAAGATATGTGGCTCATGTAATAAGAAGGGCCATGTTACCCAAGTTTGCATGAGTAAAAACAAATTCACAAACAAGAATAGAATTAAACCAAGTACAAATGTGCACTTTACAGACGTAAACCTAATTACTGATGACCATACTAATATACACGAGATAAATATGTTTTCTGATACTAAGAAAAACAACTTATAGAAAACATATGTTAATTAATATCTATCATTTCTCCCCCTTTAAATTTTGAGCTCAACAGTTGGTTGACATGTCTCCGCCAAATCTCACCACTATCCAATTTTACTAAATATAAGGATGTTCCTTCTTTTCCATTGATTACACCAAATTTCCACTTAGGGTTTCCTCTGGTATAGCATCTAGCTTGAACCCTCTCTCCCTCCTTAAATACTCTTCGTAATATAAATAAAGTTACTTTATGTAAAAAAAAGAATGTGTTATTCTATGACATTAGAAAATATTTTTATTTGCCATGCAACAAGACATAGCATTCTTACATATGAGACGCCGACACAACGTTGTTGGTATTTTAAGGCGAATATAGCAGTTAATAATGCAAAATAGTACGCTTAATATACTGTCCTCTATTGATACTGTATGCTAACTGATACAAGCTATATAAATAGAGCTAAAATTCAATAATAAATAAGTCATTACGTGGGCAACAGGAGCGATGCGACAAGAACGATAAAGCGGCACACTGGGATCGTCCATATTTAGTAGATTTTTGCGTCCAATGTGGAATGGTGTTGCGGACAACACTGATTGCTAATGTTATCGAAACAGTCAGTTTCACTATGATCTCCAAAGAGAAAAGACAGAAGCTGATGTTTCTAGATAGTTCAGATTCAGATTCTTTATTGTACATATTCATTGAGAACAGAACAAATGTCAAAAATTATGTTAGTGTTACATGAAAGTGTATAATATGTCAGTGAGTGTTGTCAAAGACGCTCTCCAGAAATTCTTTCTCTGTATAGAAGGGTCTGTCTTCCAGCCATGTTGTTAATTTCTTGTTAAGCTGCTGTCCACTTTCATTCTTGAGGTGTCCAGGTAGATGGTTATAATATAAGGCTCCTTTGTAGCTTGGTTTTTTTTATAAAGGCTGAGGTGATGAGTTGGTAGTGCAAAATCAGCTGCATTTCTAGTATTGTGTTGGTGCAGGTCATTGTGTCTGTCTTTGTTAGTTCCTACAATGTACAGGATGACTTCTCTTATGTATAATGCCGTTACTGTTAGTATTTTTAATTCCTTAAAGGATTCCCGGCAACTATCTTGGTAGTTTAACCCTGCAATGCACCTAACTGCTCTTTTTTGTTGTATGAGGATTCTTTCCATATGTGAGTTTGCTGTTCCACCCCATATTGCCAGACCATATCTCAAGTGTGATTCGAAAAGCGCAAAATATGCAATTTTGGCTGTTTTCATCCCACTGGTTTGTTTAGTCCGTCTGATGACATATATTCCTGTACTAAGCTTTTTACATAGCTGTTCAGTATGGGGTTTCCATGATAGGTTTTCATCCACTACAACACCAAGGTACTTAGAGATTTTTTCTTTCTTCAATTCTGGAATTCCAGGTTGGATTTCCCTTTTCCTAATGCTGTAGACAATCTGTTGAGTTTTTTCTCATTTAATATAAGGTCATTTGAGTAGCAATACTGCTTTGTCATGTTGAAAGCTATGTTTGTATTTATGTCATGTTGCTCTTTAGATTTTTCTGCTACTGTTATGACGGTGTCATCAGCAAACATAACTGTTTGACAGATATCTTTAAGTTGGTCTGGTAGGTCATTTGTTAAAATTAGAAAAAGAGCAGGGCCCAACACTGATCCCTGTGGTACACCTCTCTGCACAGGAGTTAGGGTTGATTGAGCATTCTTTAGAGTGTTGTTAAAGACGCATGTGACCTCCACCAACTGTTGTCTGTTCTTTAGGTAGCTGTTGAACCAGGCCAGTGCAATTCCCGTGACTCCTAGAGCATTTAGCTTTTTAAGAAGACGATCATGACTCAGGCAATCAAAGGCCTTGCTGAAGTCTAAGTAGAGGCTAGTCACTACGCTCCTTTCTTCCAGTTTGTCAATAACACCTTCAATGAGTTCTATGATAGCTGTAGTAGTAGATCTGCCTCTCAGAAAGCCATGTTGGTGTTTTGTCAGCAGATTGTTTCGCTCCAGATGTTGCAACAATCTATTTAGGGTAATTTTTTCTATTATCTTTGAAAATGTGGGAAGAAGAGAAATTGGGCGGTAGCTTCCTGCTTCTGTAGTGGGTCCATTTTTATACTTTGGGTATATTTTTGCAAAAATTGAGTTCTGTGTTGAGGTACCCGTATTTGAAAAGAAAGGCCACTGATAGATGTGAAAAGAACATTGTTTTTAAAGAAAGACCGTTGTCTGGTGAGTTCCATCATCTTTATAGAAGATTGTAAACGTCAGTATCCGGAACTTCTAGTCACCAAATTTGAGCTAGTTAACCTAGGCTCAGCCATGTCTTTAACAAAAAGCATAGCATGAAAATGTGGCCATTTTCCTATATAGACTGGAGCGGAAAAAGCTGGATCCCCAGATTTGGGAGTTGGTATTTTTTTATATTCTCGGTTGAACGCATCCCTTAAATTTTTTGATTTTTTTCTTCGTGTCAGCAGCTAAAAAAAAAAAATAAATAGTAAAAATGTATCATGGGTTATAATTAAGGACACACTAAATGAACAGGCCAAGCCGCAAGGCTGGATTCGTGACGTCACGCAAGAAGCGCGGCCATCCGCTACTGGTTATACTGGATTCAATGGAGGGATAACGCTTCGCTTTTATTGTTTCAGTGTATATTTAAAAACATATATATAAAGCGTGCCCAGGAACTCTCTAAAAGGTTTCATTAAAGATTGTTCCTTAGGTCGAGACAAGCATGTTTCACAATATACACATGGGTCTATGGACAGTAGTTTTCGGTCTGACCGGATTTTTATGTTTTTTACAAAATATTTCGTAACTCTGTATTTTGTAATATTTTTGTAAAAATATTACAAAATATTTTTTTTAAAACTATTTAAGATAAAAACTTAACATTTAGTGCACATATATGAGATTTATAATAAATGGTAAATTAAAATATTTATATTATGTTTTGACCATATAAGAACCCCACCACCATCATATACATTACGTGAAAAAGAAGCCCTTAAGGAGTACCCAGAGACATTGAGTCGTTCTAATTCAATACTCGTCATTTTATGTTTGCAAAGGACAACTATATCGGGGTCAATCTCTTGAAGAGTTATTTCTAATGATTCAATTCTTGTTGATAAACACTGTATGTTTTGATGGTATATTTTTAATAAATTTGAACTTCCACACCTCTCAGCCTGCACCGTCGGATTGTGATCTATGCTCCCACTTGCCTGATGTTTATGTGTGTCTGTTATTTTAGTTTTGTGGTTGGTATTAGCAGATACATAGTCATTGTCTAGCTGACTTAGTTTAAATCTATTTAATTACTATCATTATGTATACAATCTTCCAGTGTTACATTATCAGATTTTTAGCAGAGTTATGTTTAGGTGCAAACAGACAAACATTGCTCTGCTTTTGCACTTTTATGTTTTCACAGTAGCACTGTACTCGAGCCTAGGAGGAACCACTGGTGAGCCGAGTCAACTCTGAGGGAGGGGACTTTGTAGACTATTTTGTAGACTTTGGTTGCTATCTCTGTGAGTAAATGATCTTGACATGTCATAGATGTTGTGGTGATAGCTGAATTGTTCTTATAATCATTGATATGGCCTTTAAGCTGCTCAACAAACACAAAATGAGGCAGTCCATTACGTAAAACTCTCCTGGAGGTTGGTTGATTGCTCAAGACTATACAAACTGTTACATTGGTCTTCTGATGTAGCTTTATGATGTTTCTAGAGAAGTGATCAAGTTGAATGTTGTCACGCACACATCCCATGAGACTACAAATTAAGGTGTTCTTCTCAAATTCCTTGATGCATTGCTTGAATGCCTCATCATATGTTTCTTTAGTTGGTTTCCCATTGTAATTTTCCTTCCTAATAAGACTGTAAACTGTTGGCCCATTTTGTACAATCTGTCGGATCAACTTGATATTGATGAAATCTGTAGATTGTGGTCTACCAAAACTTTTCCTAAACACAACAGCAACACCAGCAGTCATGTTTCTTTCGTGGTTGAGGTCATTAGAGATGGTGTGGGCAAAAGCTACACTAGAAAAATTTTTTTTCTCTAATTATCTCCCACATGTCCTTCTCAACGATGTTGATTAAGTTTTGACCAACAATATTCTTGACATCAGTCTTTTTGTAAGTCTCAGGGTAGCACATCTCTTTGATGATGGAAGCTTTTACCCTGTCTGTTAAAATGTAGCCCATGTCTTGTTGTGTAAAGATGACGGGGGAGGCCGCTTAGGTCCAAGAAGGTTGCATGTTCGTGGTTTTTCACAACCCGTTCAATATCAATGTTAGGAAGCTAATTCTGTTGTTGAGTCCAGGAGTGTGATGTCTGAATGGAAGACTCTAAATAATGACATTAGTATGAGTTGCATCGTTAAGAACTTTATCAATGATTTTACAACTGTTATTCTCTGCTTGCCCAATTTCATCATTTGACCCCCCAATTATAATAAGCTTATTCAATATTGAGGGCGTTTTGAGAGATTGTAAAGCTTAGTGCCTTTTTGGAGGACCAACTAACATCCACGTTAGTAAAGGAAACACTACAAAAGACGTTACCACAAACGATAACAGGGAGATGCGTTTTATAAGTAGAACTTAATGAAAAAGAACCAACTGTACCTTTAGAGGAGAACTGAGAAGATGAGAGATGACCGTAGAGATGGATCCACCAGGCCTGGGATGTTGATGTTGTCTAGCGATCAATTCGGAGCACAACACAACACTGTTTAGAGTTCACTTTGAATAAAACGCTGAGTAGATTGAGAGAAGAGATTGAGGAAAAAACAAGATCACTGGTTAATGAAACAAACATTATTCACTGTAAGAGAGGGTCACGACAAGAGATCTGAGCGAACCGTTCCGCATAGCATCATAAGTTCAACTGGTGTTTTAATTTTAGGTAGACAGATGAAGCGTGTAGACGGGGTTCACACCACCGGTTACAAGGGTTAGACAATGTCACCTGATATTTGACTTTTGGCAAGTGCATGTGCATAGAGGCCAGTAATATTATTTTAATTTCAATATAGTAACAGGTGAATATGTTTTGAGTAAGTGAGTAACAATTTATGCTTAAGAGATTATAAAAACAGATAAGAGGAACAAACCATTAAATTACTTAATTATGAATTACAAGTAATTTTTAATTATGAATTACAATATTTAATACTAAGTACGGAACAAAGCTTATCGTTCTTTGTGAATGACTTTGTAAGACCCTTACTACTTCTGACATTGCTGCATTAGACTTAAAAATACAACTAATATTAAAATCACTATCTGGCCACAGATGTGAAAGGTTGGATTGTAAGTGCCTACCATGGCTATCGGACAGAATCAAAATATTTTTATTCTTCCCTCTTTCTCGATTGCAAGACTTCGTTAATTTGGGAGACAATGTATTTTTTCTTTTTCCCATCACCACTGTAAGTGTATGGGTGGGTGATCACGACTGTGAGTGTATGGGTGGGTGGGTGGGTCATCACGACTGTAAATGTATGGGTGCTGCTCTTGTCGCGTCGCCCACGTATTAAGGGGCCTAATTCCTTCTCTAAAACATTCAAAAGAAGTAAATGAATTAACCAACCCTTCTAATTGTTATTGTATTGAATTAGTGTTGGCTTCATTTTAAATTTGCATTTTAACTGTGGTATATAATGCATACTTCCATACCTGCAATGTTATTCAATTCATTGTTATGTTAATGCTGAGACAGTTATTAAATATACCTCGCTTAATGTAATGTTTTCTTTATAGATTTCATTAGGGAATAAATATTTTATTTATTAACAGATATAGCTATTTTGCTACAAACTTCAAATTCTACAAGAGATAGTATGTAATTTTCTAACTTATTTATATTTCTATATATTTAATTTCGTGAGGCAAATTGGTTGCTTCAAAATTACAAGCGCCGCACACCACATACGGCCTTCGGAAATGGCTCATTTTAAAGCTCTGATATTATAAATGGCGGGAATAATAAAAGTGTTGCAATCCGCCACAAGAGCTCCGCCCCATTGGCCTTCAAAGTTCCCACATTAATCTTAAGAAAAAAGGTTTCTAACTTTTGTTTTGATTTATTGAGTAATATGAATAAAATATTTCAGCTGTTATAAAACAAACAAAACATTCCAGCTGTTTATTTGTTATACACTAATTGACAAGGCACAAGGTCAAACCTTTAAGAAGCTGGTGTTTACCTGAGCAAACCAGTGTTTACACATGGTCAATTTCATGTATTTAGTAGAGAAAAATCCCCAGACGGAATTAAATTGTTTATTAAAATACAGTCAATTAAAACAATGAAACAGACAATTAATTCTTACACAAAAAATATAGTGTACAGAGAAGTTTTAACACAACACTGTGATAATACCTTATTAATTGTATTTATGATAATGAGATTTATAAAACTATTAATTCAATTCTATACATCAAAAAATATTTATCAGAAAAATTTGTATTTTATTTATTTTGGGGCTTTTGTCCCTACAAGCCACTAGTTGATATTAACCCTTTGCACTCAAGAGGGCTCTTTAAGAAATTTCCTCTGGGTTTGTATGGCCACTGTGAGTAGCCACAGCCATTTATGTGACAGCTGGTAATTTTTGTTGATGTCCTCCCAGATCGCAAGGCCACTGTGAGTGGCCAGCGAGAAAGTCAACGAACACCCGCACGGCCACTGTCAGTGGCCACGATTCAATTCTGCGTTTAGTATATCTTTTTCAATATTATTCCTCTGTAAGGTGGTGTAACCTGTTGAGAAACTTTGAAACTAAGCGTCTGTCAGTTTCCCACTATTTTAGCCAGCTGTTATATTCCATATATCTAACCTCTCTACCTCAGTGCTTGTAAGCCGCTATGTGGTATTTGTTTTGCTTAATGATCAGTCGTCAAAGTAATAAATTAGCCATTTTTTTCCAAATTTATTATTATTTATATATTAGTGTTTTAGTTCCAGTTACGTTACCATTTTAGTATTTAGTGAATATGGAGGGAAATGATGACTTACGATCAGATAATATCCGATACTTAATTTCTCTTAAACTGTTATTGTGGTAAACGTAGTTTTAAAGTTATCATTAAAACAAAGTTATGTAAATTACATGGGGTTTTAAATGTCCATTTTGCCATATCAGCAGAGTGTCAACAATACAATTCTGACCCAGTGACAACTGGCAAACGACATGGCTGACGCATAGTGTAAGATGATAGCGCAGCCACCCGCAGTGGCCGTGCAACATAGGAGGACAGTTTGAACGGCAAATTATACGAATTGTCTAGAAGTGCGAACTGGCCGCTGCCAGTGTCCTTTTGAGTGAAAAGAGTTAATGATATTATTGATACTGTGCATTATTTGTATCTAAGTGTTTATATGTTATATTAGGCCTAACTGATCTGTTGAGGGTGGGAAGAAGAGAAAATGTCTAGCAATTAGAAAGTGGGGATATTTTTTCAATTTTCAAAAAAGGTAACAAGATGGATAGGGCAAATCGTCAAGGAAGCCAAGGCTCACAATGGGTTGTAATGCCAAAGGGAAGAAGAGGTTTTGTTATATGTATTGATTTAAATGTATTGGCACAAGTACAATTCTCCAAATTTTGTAAATAAAGAACACACAGACTTGAATATGATTCGATAGCTATGGCTGTATTGTAATAACTACGAATAAGTCCTCTCTTTTACTTCTTCTTAACTAACATAACCTAAAACACAAGTAGCAAAGGAGACAAAGTAATGTGTGCACCATACCCCACCTCTAACTTTACTAGCTCATTGTCAGATTAGACTTAGGTCGTGGTGGGGTGTATGATGGTGGATTTAGTTCAATGTTTCCCCTCCCCTACTGAAACCCTTACATGTTCTAAATATTATATGCAGACCATGATCTGTTTGGCGTAATTGTAGTAATAGTTCATCTTACAGCATTTTAAAGTAAAAAATATGTTATTTTTCAGCAAATAAGATTATTTTAATAACGGACACATGGCTTCTGAAATGTATGCTATGTTAAGAATATTGAGTAGGTGAGGTTTAACACTACTTCGACCATGCCAACATCTTTAAATTACGAAACGCCCTAGGAGAGGGAGGGGAGTTTTTTACAGATATATGCACCATAACAGGGGAGGGTGGGGGGTTTTAAGCAGCATTACGTAACTATTACATATCTGAACAATATGTTTGTATTTATTTACAAAATCTACTCTTTTCCCAAAATACAAGATTTTTTTATCTAATATTTCAGTTAGTA